>BRDA01013336.1:99977-123848 GCA_036984385.1 Crenuchus spilurus | reverse complement strand
AAAAATATTCCGAGATCTCGACTCGTTACCTGGAATACTCGTTAGTAGGGTTACCACTGTATTTGAAAAACTTGAATACTGTGTTTTGGTGTTTTTTTAATAAACAGGTTTTCAAATGGTGACATAGTGGAATGAAATACATGTGTTTAGCTGCCCATACATCGCTCTCAACCACTGACTGTGCACATCATGTATACTCTTTGCCTCTGTCTTTAAAACTCTCTCTCTCTCTCTCTCTCTCTCTCTCTCTCTCATTCTTAATTTAACACACTCTTTAAAAATTAGGGTTTCTTTGTAGGTACAGTATGCCAATAACCAAGGTACTATTCAAACTGTGGGGCAGGCCGCCCTACTGTAGTGCAAATTAATTGATGGGACATGGGCCAAGATACAGCTGAGATTTTACTTCTAAAATACCTGCTGGAGCACTTTTTAACAAATACTATTTTGCATCTGCACATTCTGAGAAATTTCCCCCCCCTTGTGCACCTATGGTCATAAAAAAACGTTGCCAAAGTGCTCTCTAGAATGGCAAAAAGTGCTCTGTTAGCTGCTCTTCTCCTGGAAAAAAATACTGAGTGGCCCCTTTTTTGCAATAAATGATGATGGTGTGCCCTCTAGAACAAGAAACACTGATAATCTGCCTTAATGAGTCAACTTATTTGGTTAACTTTCCAATAGAAAAGGGTCCATTAAGTGTCCTCTATTGCACTCCTACGAGACAGAGTCCCAAAGTGAGCCCTTTTCAGTAGAGAAAATGTGATGCAGTGCTGTATAAAGATCTCCTATAATTGTACATGATGAAGTGCTCGGGTAGGTGCCCCTCTAATTGTGAAGTGCCCCTCCAGTTGGAAAAAAGTGCCCTTTTTATTTTTCTCCCTTGTCCTTCAAACATCCTGAGTCTGCCACTGACTGCTAGAATACTATAGTTGACTATATTGTATTTCTTAGTGTTCTCAGTACTTTACTGGTTAGTGTTACTGTCTTTAATTATTGTCAATATTTGCTCTTGTGTTGTGTTGGAGATCATGGGGGTACCTTGTTTCATTTCACTGTGTTCTTCATAGCTGAAATGTCAGTAAACCAAGATTTCACTTGACTGATTTAACTTAAAATTTGCAAAAAAAAATTTACATTTTGCATCATTTTTGTATTGGTGGCTATGAGACTCGGTTTACTGTTACATGCATTAGCCGTGTAGCTCCAATGCAAATCTACAGAGGCAAACCTACTCACCGTTATCTTGTCTTTTTTGACTTTTTGGTGCTAAAACTATATTTTTGCCATCTCCTAAATAGTAACTTTACAAGAGAGTACAAAACTTTACTTTCAATGGAAGGTAATGTCAAGTTTATTTAAAATTAAATTTTATTCAAATCACTTTTGGAGCATTTCTATTGGTTCATTCATCATGAAATGTTCAATGTAAAGATGAGCTTAATTAGGCTTGAGAGGATATACTTGTTTTTCTGTGGAAAGCGACAATATACCACACATCCTTCATTACAGAGAAGAACCATTTCACTGTGCATAGAACAATGCAAACAGTTCTTTCTTCTATGTATACCCTATGGATCATTTGAAGAACCTTCTTTCTAATGCCAGCCTCAACATATATAAACAATACATGTCTCTTGTCTCTGCAACTCAAGCTTTTATATGCAGACCCAGTTTAGAGTGTTGAGGACATTCCATCTGGCAGTCCGACATTTGTTCATTGCTTCTTTACCTCAGCGGGATGTGAAATCTATTACCTGAAATGGCCTTGAGTACACAGTGGACTCTGTTTGTTGGCTTTGTGTGAGCTGTAGCAGCCTTGCTACTGTGATGGAAATGTTTGAATTTATTTGGAATAATCTGAAGGAGAGCTATTGATAATATTTCAATGACTTTTATCAGTAGTCCGTCTGTGGTATTTGCTGAACAAAGAGACAATATGCCATCCAAAGCTGGGCCTGAATAGGCTGTGGCTCTGAAATGCAAAATACACTGCGCTTCAATTTGCTGTGTGACATGTGCTACATAGTGTCGTCTCAGTTTAATGCCACAAGTAATCTAAGACTGTCTTACCTTGGAGATTTCTCGCTGTCAGCTGCTTGGCAACCAGAGAAATTGGCACTGGATGTATCACACAAAGCCATGTGGGCTGCGTCTACCAATTTCTGCACAATAGCAGAAATGGCTGAGGTGCACTTAAATAACCAATTTGAGCAATGGCACAGCAATCTAAGAACCATTCACCTGAATATGTTGCACAAAAAGCTGGATCTTTTCAGTACAATCCTATATAACGCAACACTGATGTTGGTTATTTACTGGTATTTCCAAGAATTGCAGTGTATACAAATTCATACCAGTTTATACAGAGTCAATATTCTAACCACCTTACTGGACTTTGGCAGGACCAGCGTTTGCTGTGTACATTACACATGTTAACTGGTCCATTGTGGCACATTGACTGCTCTGTACCACTCACCCCTCTGGCATCAATGGCCCATTGGGGACTGTTATACTATTGGGAGGCACTCAGTGTACAAGTCCATTCTCAGTACACCTTCAGCAATTTCTGAGATTCTACCACCCAAAGAAACAATATCCTGTGTTCATGCCTTTTTGGACATCAGTCAGATGCTGTCCTTTGCCCATAATGATGGTTCTACATTCTGCTACAACTGACTGGTGTGCCCACTTATTTATACCTGCAGCAAACCCTGTCACCTATCATCTGTGATGTCTTAGGATGAGTCCATTCTAAACTGGCTGTGGTCATTATACAAGTATCCTGATATGACTGTATTTATTGATGACAATTTCTCAATTCAAATTCACGTCATTGGCAAACGTCTTCTTGGCCTTGACAAAAATAGCAGACTGACACCAGTGGAGCAAATTCCACATGGCTCTGTGCTATTTATTAGAAAGCTGAGAATGAAAGGGTAATCCCTAAAGCTATAACCCATGAGGCAGATTATGCCATCAAACAATCTCTGCCCTTGCAGAAAACACATGCCAATGTATGATGGGATCCTGAAAGGTCATCATACACAGACAAGGCACTTGACTCTAGTGATAAGGTATTTGAGTGAACAGCGAATTGCATTCCAAAGTGATCCTTTCACAGAAAATAAGATCAATCCCCATATGTGTCTGTCACAAACATGGTGTCACTGTCAGGAAAACCATATATCTATGAAATAGTGACTTTAAAAGAGAAGGAAACATTTTATTAACACATAAAGAGGTCATATCTTACATTTGTTGGTATTTTTTTCCCAAGACTCTAATAGTAGTGTAGTACCAACATGTTGAAATTGATTTTAAATGCAGCATTTTACTTTAAAAATATAGACACAGCATGTTTCATGATGTAAGAGAAGCTTACAGCTTGTGGTTCTACACAGGAATGACAAGTGCATACAATATGTCCAAATGTTTGTGGACATCCCTTCTAATGAATGCATTTAGCTATTTTAAGTTGCAAGTTCCATGGCTGACACTGATGTACAAATACACACAGCTTGTCTAGGCCCTATAGAGAAGTGCTGGCAATAGAATAGGATAGTAGAGATGGTCACTCCAAGAAAAGCAGAATAAACTCTTTTTTTAATACCCTTGATTTTAGAGGAAACAATGAATGAGCAGGTGTCCCAATACTGTAGTGTACTTTAACATTATGGCTAAATAGATGTTTAACCAGAAACAATGACAGCTATTTTGATATGACTGTATATTGAAATTTTATATTGAATCTTTAATATACATTAAAATGTAAAAAATAACATATCACAAACATTCAAATAAACATAAGACCCTTCCAAGTAATACTGGACCATTTCATAGAATAATCCACTTTCTATGAAAGATGAGGACAACAACCTTTCTGTCCTCACAACCTTCTACAGAGGCGCCATAGATTCCATTAAAGGTGTCAAAAGTATCCACATTCATGACTCAGGTAGAAGTATAGATACTAGGGTTTAAAAAGACTTTTATAGAAGTTGAAGTATCAACTTAAGATTTTTACTCAAGTAAAAGTATAAAAGTACTGGTTTCAAAACTACTTAAAGTATAAAAGTAAAAGTAATGTAAGGGAAACAAATGCCAAAACTTAGGCTATGCCACAGGGGCATATAGTGCACTACCCCACATTCCACCCCCCAAAATATTTTTTTCTAAAAGCCGTAAAGACTATAATGTTATATTAAATTGGTAATGTTGACATTTTTGGGATGTACTGGCTGCCTGTTTCAGCTGCATATATGCCTCTTAAAAATGAAAACATTTTAGTCATTTCAAATATATTAGCAGACCATATATGTGTAGCACTGAGCTTACTGGAGAGTGACGAGACACGTGATGTGCAGATGTGATGGATCGCTTACCAATAGGGTATCAGAATGTGTTTATACTTATCAACCACAAACTTACTTTATAAATATGTTTATACTTATCAACCACAATCACATTCACTCTTTCTGGATGGTGCAATTTATCTGGACAGGATGTTGTTTGAATGATGTCAAACTGAAATGAAATACGTAGAAATAACTAGGCTGTTTTTAAAATGTAAGGATTAGAAAGTACCGATAATTGCATGAAAACGTAAGTAAGTAGAAGGAAAAAGTCGTCTGAAAATAATTACTCCAGTAAATTATAGATAACCAAAATTTCTACTTAAGTAAAATAACGAAGTATTTGTACTTCATTACTTGACACCTCTAGATTCCATTATCACCATCCACCTCCCAGTCTGATATGGCAACTGCACTGCTGCAGAGAAGTAGAAATCTCTCCAGACTGTGGTGAGAACAGCAAAGAAAATCACAAAGACATCACTTCCATTAAAACAGGAACTGCACTTGTCATGTTGCCTCAGCAGAGCCAGCAGGATAATCAAGGACCACACTCACATTGCCCATGGACTGTTCAGGCTTCTGCCCTCCGGCAAATGCTACAGCACATGCTGGACTTTCAAAACTGCTGAACACATACAAACTATTTAACACACACTGCTAACAAACACACACAATCATATCTTCAAGTGCAGCTATTGCCATCCAATAATTACTGTATGCACCTTATCACTTTTCAATAGTGTAAGTTTACATTCAGGTTTCATGGTGTAATATGTGCAATATTCAATACTTACATCCATATTCACAGGATATAATTTTTTAACACTGTACTCCAAATCCCATTATATTCTTATGTCTATTTGACACTGTACTGTGTCCTATATACAGTACTATGCACATTGGAGTCTGGAGAAATGCAATTTCGTTTGATTGTACAATCCCTGTTGTAGAGTCTGAATGACAATAAAGTTCACTTTATCCTTTACATTTTACCCTGCAATAAAAAACTGCAATAATAAAAGGCCGTTTCAATTGTGGGACATTTCTCATTTTCATATAGTAGATTAATCAATGATGCCAAATACCAAAACCCACTTCACTTATTTTAAACCACACAAAATGCTAAACATTTCTTCAGATTCTGGATTATAAATACCTAGCTATCTCTAAGTGCTTACATATTTATCACAATGCTTTTTCAGGAATCGGTGGAAATGTAACATTAATAGAAAAGGCTCTGTGAACACTGGGGAATGTTAAATATTTTTATTTGATTTGGAAATACAAGAAGAGGGTTAAAACATGAAAGAAGGCATGGTAATTTTGTACTTGTGAGTGGCTGTTAGTACCCCTTACCCATGCACTCTGAATGTATTATGTATGTCCACACTCAAAAGTAGCCCCATAAAAAACCCAGAGTGCAAAGACACACATTTGGTTTTAACCACCAGCCTGCAGCAACTCTGTGATGTTCACTCAAGACCTTAATGCATTATTAAAATTGCAAAATGAGAGCGACAATTATAGGAAGATGCAATGCTATGACATTAAGCCATTCAGCTGCATAGAAAACAAGTGAAAAATGAAACATGCTCCAGATATTCACAACAATGTGAATAATAAGGTCCCCACAGTAAAGCCACTTGGACTCACATGAAAAATTTAAAAGTGAATCCAACACTACTGATTTGACTTCATGCTTTTAAGTGACTCTAGAAAATGTGACTGTTACCTGTGGGATCAGATCACCATTTCATCCGTAAGAGAAGTTACTGTAGACGACATAGCAGAAGATTATTTGGGCAAGGAGAGTGAAGATCCTATCAGGATAGTTCTTTTAAAGCCAGATATACATACTTCTAACATTAGGAGTTTTATCAATATCTTATAATGTTTATATAACATTCCATTAATGTTACAAAGAGAATGTGTGCTTCTAAAATTGGAAGCTTTATCAATGTCTTATAATGTGTGTAGAACATTCCAACAATGTTACTAAGATAATGTAAGTCTTGTAACATTTTGTAACATGTAATGTTACTGAGAGAGAGCGAAAGTTTGCTCGTAATATTTAGAGACCCTAAATAAATGTCATGTAATGTTTTTTTTTCAAACATTCCATTAATGTAACAGAGAAAATATTTGTAAGAGATTTTCTAAATTAACCTTATAAAGTTTTTTTTAAAACACTCCAATAACGTTACTGTGTGAACGTTTGCGTCTACACTCTTAAAAGAGATTGTCCTTCGAGGGATAAAGAAAATGGTTCTTTGTAGAACCGTGAATACTGAAAGAACCTTAAGGGTTCTTTCCATGCTGAAAGGGTTCTTCTGATTGATGAAAATATGGCACTAAAAAGGGTTCCTCTGTTATTACAAGACGGTCATCGTAACTACAGCAGAACCCTTTCTGGTGCTATATAGAACCATTTTCAAAAAGCTTCTGTGTAGAACCATACAACACATTTCTGATCAATCTGAAGAACCCTTTTCACCATGGAAAGAGCCCTTTGGGTATAGTGTTCATGATTCTATATAGAACCGTTTTCTTTACTAAAGAACCCTTGAAGAACCCATTATTAAGAATGTGGCACTGGGAAAACTTAGACGTAACATTAGCCAAAGCTGTGGGAGCGTTACCTGTTAGCCCTACAAGCCCCGCCCAATTCTGCTCACACCGGCACGCGCGCAGCCGTTGGCTAAGCTAACAGCTTCATTCAACCAGTGTGTGCGCGCGCGCGCCTGTCCATCAGAGCTCAGTGAGCTTGTGAGGCAGCGTGCAGACAAGCGGCTCGACTTCTTCACACAAGCGTCTCGCGGGATGCGTTTGTTGCTCTGAGGGGACTGTTTGTTTATGGAGAGGGGAATGGTGCTGAGGTTATTCTGGAGGAACAACGAATTCAGCTGTAAAAGATCCGCAGAGGCAAAGGCGAGCCTGTACTGTCCCTCAGAGGAAAGCCAGAAACAGACCACTGACGTGCACGAGCTGCTCAGTCTGTGAAGGGACACCGCGCACACTTTATGGCAAAGTTTCTGGCCGAATTGCTGGGATGTACTCTGCCAGAAAAAGGCGCTTCTCCTATGTTCGAGGTAAGGCAGTTCAGGTGTCCTCTGTGATGCTCTGTTCACTAGAATGAATGTTTCCAATGTCTGAATGTTTTGGACGATTCTAATCAGTGCATTGCACTCACTGCTGACACAGCTTGTAAATAAGTACTGCCAATAGAATAGTACTAAAGCATAAACCTATTGGCTTTATGTCTAATGCCAGGTGTGGGCTAGATGGGTAGGAAGCCAATCAGCATTGAACTGGAGCTGTGTGATCCATCCAGTACTTCTGGGATGAGCTGAGGATGTGGTGGTGATGACCATCCAACACCATGACATCAATAACTGCTCTTTACTGCAATCAAATCATATCAGCAATTCTCTGAAAGCCTTCCTGGGACAGCAGAGACAGTCATTCCAACAAAACCAGAATAATCTCTTTTTAATGCCCTTGATTTTGAATGAAACACTAAATAAGCAAGTGCCCCAATACTATAATGTACTTTAACAACATGGCTCAATAGATGTTTAACCAAAATCAATAAGACATTCTGATTTGACTGTATGTTCAATTGTTATTGTACCTCCAATACATATTGAAACATTTAACAATAACATACCACAAACATTCAAATGAGCATAAGAAAACATAATAAAAATAAAGTTTTCAGTGATACATTGTTTATTTATATGAAAATTACATTTTCACAGTTTGTTAGCCTTTAATAATAAATAATAATACAATGCAGTTTCAGTGCAGTATAATCTTATGGCACAGTTCTCCTTATCAAATGTGACCCTGCCAGGGAAAACCAGGTCAAAGTCATTCTTTTTTTTTCAAAATTTGTTTTCAAAACAACTTTTTTGTGAATTTAAGCTTTGTTTTTGATCAAAATATGTACTACGATAAATATCTGAGACTGTTATCTTTCATATATTAAAAAAATCTAGCTGAGCTTGTCTGTAATGTACTTCAGAACCAACATCTTGAGATTTTAATGTGGTTGTGACTTTATTTTAAAGTCCAGTTACATCTTCAGCTCATCTCTAAGCCTAACCCGATGAGCTTGTTGTAATTAAATGTTCACTGGAAGGAGCCAGCAAGTGAGGGAAGAAGCTCAGTATTTGGGTCAGTGTGTCAGAAACACTTCACCTGTAGTAAGATGGCAGATGTTAGGATTTCCCTTCTTTTTTCAGCCTTACCTGGAAATTAAACATGCAAATCTGAGACGTTTCGTGTCTTTTATGAGCTAACTTATTTATTTACTGATAAGGCTTGTTCATTATCTCATAGTAATCCATCAAATTTAGCCTGATTGCAGAATATATTTAGAATATGACCATGTAGACTACAGACTGTTATTGTAAATGTTTCTACTATATGTTTGGCTTTAGCCATAAATATAGCCTTAGTTGCTAATATGGCATTAAACAAAAACAACAGATTTAGCCTATTTCAGTACTGATATTCAACTTTTGTCCTTGGACAGATTATTAAAAATGTGACTAAAACGAATGTAAAGACTTTCTGAATTGCACCTTTCGGTAGACAGTGTTTGATTCAGACGTACAGTACCAATCAAAAAATATTTTTATTTTTAAGTTTTTTTCATACATTGTACATTAATACTGAAGTCATCCAGAGTATGCAGGAACAGATAATGAATCATGTAGTAAACTTAAAAGTCTTAAACCAAAAAATTTTTAGATTTTACTTCAAAGTAGACAAACAACTGTCTCAAACGCATTAAGAGGCAATAAATGCAAGTCTTGAACTCTTGACAAGACACAGCTGTTCACTGAAAGCCATTCCAGGTGACTACCTCATAAAGCTGACTGAGAAAATGCCAAGAAAGCTGAGCAAGAGGTGCCTACTGTGAAGAATGTAAAATTTAAAAAGTATTTCTTCATAGTTTGGATGACTTTAGTATTAATCTACAATACAGGGATTTTTAAATAATGAAAAACCTCTTAATGTCTAGAAAGTGTGTCCAAACCTTTGACTGGTACTGTATATGTTAATGTTTATTATGTTAAGACCTGACAAGTCTGCAAAGTCTGTAAAAGCAAAATCTATATGACCTTTTACTTTCTAACCATTTAAATATGCCACCTCACATTCTGTATTCTAAAGAAAATATGTAAGTTGGTGTGTTTTCTTGCCCTCTCCACCTCCTGGTCCCTTAATAATCCTCTTGGACCAACATTTTCATCAACCAAATAGTGTGTGAGTGTGGAAGAGCTGCAACGGTATTAAATCATTTCTGATATGTGTTGCTGATGGTCGTAATCCATCCATAACTGCAGCTTCAGTGAGTAAAGAATAATTGCTGCACAGCTTTGCTGAGAGATTAGACTGCAAGCTGTTATATAAGAGAAAATTCCAGCGGGATCTACATGAGGCCATCAGATCAGCCTTCTCCTCATAATCCTGTCGTGTCTCTGTCTTTCATTGTTGACTGTTCAGTATCTTGGTGTCACCTTCTTGCTGAGGCTCCCTAACATCTCAACTTTTGCTTTCTGAGAGTGAGTCTTGCTTGATAGCTGTAAGATGATTAGGAATAGAAGTTTCAGCTTTCATTTGGATGCTCGCCTTTGAAATCTTAAGACTTTAACCAACTCAGACAGGGATGGAGATTCATCTTTTGCTTGTCTGGTAAAGCAACCATGTTTATTAAGCCAAAACATCACTGATGGCTGAAGAGGCAATTAGTCATCATCAGTGTTAATTAATGAAAAAACAGTCGTCATTTATATTAAAAACTGAATTATCCACAGTGCTCTCTGTAAAATTTGTATAGGATATGTAGTCATTTCAGATGCTTACAGGGTTGTCACGATACCAGAATTTTGATTTCAGTACTAATACCAAGTGTAGTACAATGATTCTCAATGCCAAATCAATACTCTTGCTGTAAATTTTAAACACTCCTGATTGGTTTTAACACCAAATATTTATTTGATAGAACCAGGACACATTTCTACATTTTTGTTTAGCAAATATGTCTGTACTTAAAAAAATAATCTCTGAAATCCATGCAGTATTTTGTTGTCAACAAAACAACATACAATACAGCAAAATACAGTGTCAACAAGCTAATTTTTAAAAGTATTGAAAGTTAAAGTATAGAATTTTAGTACTAAAATTAGTACTAAAAAGTTCTTCTACTTTCGATACTTGGTGCAACTCTAGACTACAGTAGATTAGCAATAACAAGTGTTGGGAGCAAATTATTCTTGATGAAACGTTCCTGTTGATGCTTGCGGTTTTGAGTAATTGTGTATAAGTTCTTGTAAGTGTAAACTTTCTCAAAAGTGTAAAAAAGTGCCACATCATAATGGTAGTGGAGGAAATGGGCTATAACCTGTTGAGTGTTAACCCTCCCGCTACTTCCTCATCCCTGGCCCCGCCTCTGTCCACATGACTTGTTTGTTTACATTCCCATGTGCCCTTGTCTCAGCATGCTCATGTGTGTACGTCCTCCATGTGTTCATATCACGTCTCCACCTCCAGTTACGTCATGCCATTGCACAGCCCTGCCATCTCATTATCTTCTACATTACCTTGTTATAAAGCCTCCCTAGTGTCACACAGTTCTTGTCCGTCATTGTTTTGTCATGTTTGTATGTCGTTCATTGCATTGTGTATTGTCACGCTTTTTGTCTCGTTCACAGCCAAGCCACAGTATTTCATGTTTTTTTAATAAAGCCTTGTGTTTTTGATACCCAATACTGATATTGGAGATGTTCTAACACATTGTTTCAGGATGTCCAAGACTGCCTGTCTCACAGAGATACAATACATCTTGAAATACATCACAAAACTGTAAGTTTAAGGGTGGAAAGGACAGTTGAAAGATAGCAGCACTCAGATTATATAAATATATTTGTAAATTAACTTCATTTTATTACTCATTAACAGACCATTTTTGGACAGAAGTTTGGAGATTTGAACAAATGATTTTAGACTCTTTGCAGCGTTTGGCTGTTAACTGAACTTGGCTTTTAGACAGTTCTTATAAACACTGGTTCTCATTCCGGTTGTTGTGGTCATGCAAATGTAGTCAATTGAAATTTTTGGCTTGTCTGGTCAATCAGCAGTGTTGACCATGCCAAAATACTTACCAAACATCCCAGACTAATGATGCTGCCCTGTGTGTCTGTCTGTACATCAGCAGTAGATGGGAAAGAGCTGAGGTTTGTGGACACAGGCAGGGTCATTCAGACTGTGGAGCGTTTGGACATGGCCTTGGCTCTCCTCTGGTCCTCATTAGCACCCTGTAGTCCCTCGTTTGGCACCCATCAGGGGTCTGTTCTGCATAACACACACACACATTCATAAACACACATGCACAAAGGTACAAGAGTGCACAGTTCATATGCACACGCAGTTGGGGAGGAGCTGGCTTGTTGCCAGCAGCTTCTTCTGGTTGTTCCATCCTTTTTGTAACCCTCCTAAATGCCCTTCCTCACTTTTCAACATGGCAATGTTCATTTACTGTTTATACTAGTGCATCTCCAAAAATTAGTATATCATGTGAAATGTTCATCATAATCTAATTAAAAATGGTAAACGCTCATATGTTATATTAATTACATGTGAAGTGACATAATTGAATTAGTAATTGATTAAATTATGAACAACAATTAACTTTTTACACAATATTTAATTTTTTATGTGACAATATTTTATGCACATGTAAATGCAATAATGTTTTTAACTTTTCTCTTTCTAAAGCTTAAAACAAATTACCATTACGTTCTTGTGAAGTAATTATGATGGACAAGAGTTTACTGAGCAGTAATATCAGTAAGAGTTGTAATATAAACATGGCTACCACTGGCTCCATAACAGCTTGAACCAATAAATAACCCAACTTTTCTTTAGGTTTCTGTTTTGTATTAAGATCAGATGTGTTGGGGAAAAAATAAGAATTTTGTGTATTAAAAATATTGCAAATGACATTGTTATATGTTTTCCTCATAACATTTTAGAAATTTGATTGATGCATTTCTTTTTGCTGTTAACCAGGGCACATCAATGCTTATGGAAGTCTTGCAAGTTGAAAAGGTAGGGTTTCTGTAAACATTTGTCTTTTGTCATAGCAGTAGTCAGTAGACAAAAATTAACTTGTAGTTCTAGTGTAAATGTTCATGCATACAGTTTAATTTGGTATGAGACTAATGTGGGCTAAAATGTAACACAGATGTTTATGTAGTTAAACAGGCTCATGTACAACATGTTTTAGACCATCTTCCCATATTCCCAGCATGGCATCACCTGTAATTTTTGGCAGAATTCAGACCTTACCTGAAGAACCTTTTTGACCAACAGCTCACCAAATTCACGCTGATATTATTTTAATGTTTGGTGACTGTAATATGGCATTAACTTGTATGGAGAGCTCTCCAGGTTTAAGTCCAGACCCCACACAACAAGGCGAGTTGTAGAACAGTATAAAAAATATTTATCTTGCTCAATTTTTTAACACAAACCAAATGGGTTGAGTTTTTCCCAGCTCTCATCTTCTTGCTTCACTGCCTGTGGTATTACAATCTATTTTCAGTTTATTTACGTTGAATGCCTACACCGGATTATTTGTTTTAAACTCTACTTCATCCGGGGGATTATGTTACATAACATGTCACTATCCAGACAGAGCTGCAATTGTGTTTTATTTTTACCATTCATGCTGTATCAAGGTTGAGTCAGGTGTCACACATGCTTGATTAGAGATAAGCTGGACGTAAAAGCCTGAATATTAATATACTGTGTTATGTGGAATGTTATTTGTCTGGAATAGCTATGTTAAACCATATTAGTAGAAAGAGAAATGTAGGTTATATAATATTGCAGCTGCTCTGTCTGCAAAATAAACACAATGAAGGTCATGAGGTTTCAGGTGTTTAAGTGTGTTCCGTAGTGACTTAGAAAGAACCACAGGTCTCATAAAATTATGCCTTTGGTGTTTATGGATAATGCATTTAAAACCACAATTAGCACAACATACGGGGGGCACGGTGGCTTAGTGGTTAGCACGTTCGCCTCTCAGCGCTGGGGTCTTGGGTTCGATTCCCCATCTGAGCGGAGTTTCCATGTTCTCCCCGTGTCTGCGTGGGTTTCCTCCGGGGTCTCCGGTTTCCTCCCACAATCCAAAAACATGGAGGTCAGGTGAATTGGGTACTCTAAAGAAATTGTCCGTAGGTGTGTCTGTGTGTGTGTGTGTGTCACCCAGTGATGGACTGGCGCCCTGTCCTGGGCTTAGTTGAATAGTGTAATGCCCTGCCCTGCGCCCAGTGAGGGGGTGGGGGACTAACCGCGACCCTAATAAGGATTAAGCGGGTGTGATAATGAATGAATGAATGAATTAGCACAACATGAAAGTGAAATTGCAAGTGCACACCATCAGAATAGAGTTAGAGAAGATGAGAATACTTCACCCATGCACTGACGCAGTGGTACAAAATGCATAATGCCAGATTCTGATGTACGTTGTTTTCTGTGGATTGCTTCCCTCTTTGCTATTAATCTTGATGTCTTCCTGGAGCCTACTTGTTTGCCTTGGCACCTGCATTGCCATTTAAATGCTGTCATTCTCTCAGTTATACACACAACGTTCAGATAACTGACTTGGCTGAGATGATCTCACTAGCCGTCTGCAGTTACTGTTAAGCCTGAATGGTTGCCTTCTTCCAAGATTATTTTTATTATTTGATCTATTTTAGTTTCCTGATTTTTTTTTCTTAAATGTGACATATTAACAATAATACCAGCTATCAAACTATGATAAAAACTGTCACAAATACGTTATGCAGATCAGTTTATTTACATTAACATTATCAGTGATGTTCATCTGGAGTAGTGATTCTCAACTAGTGAGTTTGGGTCACGGACACGTACTGGGTGGGTCACGGACAGTTCAGTTTTAAAACAATTAAAAACGAAACAAAATGAATGCTTATCTGATTTTGTACTCGTCTTTTATTTTGAAAAAAGACACAGAGAGGCACGTGTCAGATGGGCGCAGCATTCTCGTTGCCATGGTAACCATCATTTGTTTGCCCGTTACCCTTCTCTTTAAATGTGTGATGTTCGGAGGCAAGACGGCAAAACGCAAATATAACCCGGAGCATTTGAAATGCAGATTTTCGTTTAGACCGACCACAAGCTCATTGATTGGCTCTGCCATTTCTTGCTAACGCGTGATTGGCCGTCCCCACTGTCACTCCATCAAACAGTAAACATTTGTTTTGCAAGTTAGCCAGCTGTTTGTATTCACCTGCCACTGTAAGTTGTTAAGATGTTGGACGTTTGTTCCGCGTGTGTCACGTCAGCTAGACATGTTTTAATATAAGAAGTTTCATATTAAAACCATTAACATTAACATTTGAGTCTGTGTCTGTGTGCTGCTACCAGTCTGTGATAAGCCGTCCATTTACATGCCTCTAAGTTTAACTATTGTCAAAATTATTCAGAATTTCTGCTTATTTTTACTCAGAAATGAGGTATAATTTTATGTAAATGAGGTCTGTTGAAAGTTTAAAATTGGTGGTAGTGAGTGCAGTTGACCAAAAAAGTGAAGCACAGAATTGGGTGATAATTTTATGCTACATGCTTTTAACACTTTATAAATATTAAATAATAATATATAATAATAATGTATTAATATTTTATTAATGATAAATATAAATGTTATTATTTTATTATTAATAACACTTAATAGTTGTTATTATTAGTTTATTATTAATAGTAACGAGTAAAATATAAATCATAATTTGTAAGTAATGTATTGTAATAATAGTTATTAGCTAGTTTAATTATAGTAATGTAATTCATAATATTAATTAATTAATTAATTAATTAATTTAATTTATGTTCCACCCCACCGGTCATGTCCCCTCTGAAATCTCAAGGCTAGTTTTATTTTATTTGGTTTGTATTCACTAAAAGTGGGCCGTGACTTAACGACCATGAGAAAATGTGGGTCCCGGGCTAAGACCAGTTGAGAACCCCTGATCTAGAGGTACCTGTTCTTTGAAACTTCTTTTTGATGGCACTTCATTCAAGTTCTCCTTCTCCCGGTCTCTGAGGCAGTGTTTGGAAATGAAACTCACTGTTTGCTGAGAAGGTATCCTGGAATCGAAAACCTCAGAAAGCTGAACCGAAATTGTATCGCAGCCCAACGTCAAACTCTGCATGGTTTCTCATCTCTACTAAAGTCCAAGCCACCGTATGGCATATAAAAATAGTTTTTTTAACATGCTATCTTTTGAGCTGCTCACAATGCAGCTCTTGTCCAGTGATGTGACAGTTCTCATGGAAAACCTTCATTTCAGGGCCACAAACAAAATGACTTCACCCATTCCAGTGCTTTTATACGTTTTTTTGACAATCTGCTCTTGTGTAGGCTGTGTAGAAGTAAAAGAAATCAATCTTTTCTCAGGGCAAGAAAGCAACTGAATTTTTCGATTTGCCATGTTTTTTTTCCTCTGGCTGACATCACAAGACTTGAACTGCTAAAGGATGGCATTGCTTCTCTTAAACATATTTGACTTTCCATGAAAAGGCAAGGAAAACAAAAACCTTTGCTTTTAGATATTGTGTTAAACCTTACAAATCACTACAATGTAGTGAAAGTTGATAAAGTTAAAAATGTCAGTGCAGTACAAAGGCTTTTCTGTTCTTATAGCAGTAGCTGTGCATGTTCAAGGACAAGCAGTACACTGCCATCTTAACAGCATATGAGAGCAGTATAGAATGTGTCCCAGGTTTTCCCCTGTCTGTACCTGCTTCCTGATTAGCATATTCCTCATGTAGTCGCGCATGCATTTGCATACTGAGGAGTAACCTCTAAAGACTAAAAGCAGTCCACTGACTGGTGAAATTCAATTCTAGCACAATATTGGCTGCAAGTGACCTTTAAGATATTGAGCCGTTTCATATGGCACTGTACAAATAATTGGTGCACAGCTTTCTGGTTAAGTTCAGTGAAAATATTACACTCTATTTTTGGGTTATTAAATCAATGAGACATCACATGACTCACTATGCTAATGCGATTTCTCTCTGCTCTAGAAGCCACGAACATAGTTCAGGAATTTCTTCTACTAACTACTAAACAGCACCAGCTCATGCATGCTTGACTCCAACTTCATACAAAAGATGCTATAAACATGTCTGAACATGTCCAAAATGAAGTCGGTATAATGAGTGTAATCTGATGCAAAATCGGATACTATCAGTGGAGGTAAGTGGCAAAATCTGTTTTGATATTGACTTTAGATGTGCAATTTCATGCTTACATGCTTCTCCAGTAAGGCCTTCAATCAGCTGTGTTGATCTTAATTCAGTTTGTTAATATAAGTCTCTTATTTTACAGAAAAAAAATAATTTAAAGTTGCAGTTTGAGGCCAGTTGCTTTGAAGGTCCTTCCTAGAAAGGTCATGAAAGCAAAAATATGCAGAGTTCTGAGTTTCACTTCCATGTTTATAACACAGTGGCAATTAAGTACTGGTTGTCTGCCAAGTACATGTTTACAAGAAGGAAGAGCTGAACGTTTAATACCTCAAACCACAGTTTTGTTGTGTAATAGCTTTAATTTCAGTGCATCAGCACTTAGTTTAATGCGTTTTGTGTTGTTGTTTAAAAGCAGTTTTAAAATGACTGTTTAAACATTAGTCTTTCAGAACAATTTGTTAGTGAGATATTCTATACAAAATTATTTCAACCCCCAAGTCGTATAATAAGTATGTAAATAATGATAAGTAATGACAAGTCTGATTATAATAGTCTCTTTAGTTATAACTTACAATTTATGATATTTCCAAGAAGGTGTCCTAAACCATTGTGAAGATAATTAGGATTTTTTAAACGTTGGGGATAATAAAGATGAAGTGTTTTTACTTCAACTCAAAATGAAATACTCTAATAATTTTGAAATTCTGGAGTTACAATTAATATTGATCAACAGTAACACACCAAAAAGGCTTGAAATGTCACTTTACATGTAATGAATATAACATTTGAGTTTACTTTTTTTTTTATTATTATAATTTTTTTTTATAATTAATTTTGCCAATTTTTATCCCCTTCCCAATGTAGTGTTAGCCAATTAGCCCATCCCCTGGAAACTTTAGCTTAAAGATTTGTTCGGGCCTGAAGACATTTGTAGCCTATATGACGTTGAGAACATTTGCCTGTGGATCACTCCATTGAACCTGTCCTTTGTGTGACATCCAGCTCTGGTCTTACTCTAAGCTGACGTGTTGTAAGGTTATATAAGCTGGAGAAGTGTTTATTAGAAGAAGCCACTAATGTAAATAAACACTATTGCACGTTAGCCATTGCACATGTGACCTGATGGTTAGGGATCTGATTTTGTGACTGGAAGGTTGCCGGTTCAATCCCTGGGCAGTTAATGACTGAAGTGCCCTTGGGCAAGACACCTAACCCCCAACTGCTCACCGGGTGCCATGGATAGGGCTTTGGGCACACAGTCTGTGTGTTTCACTGCACGGATAAGTTAAATGCAGAGGTCAAATTCCATTGTGTGCAAGCAAATCACGTTGGCAAAAATGTTCTGAATCTGAATCTGCAGTACTGACATTACAGAATCCTGCAATATGCAAATAAGACTTGTTTATGAATAATTACTCTAATGCACATTTTGATTCAAACTGAAATCTTTGTTAAAACTGTGCTTGGGTGAATAAAATGTATCTGATACCCTGAAATATTTTTTATATATATAACGTAATAACGTAAGTAATATAGTTCTCTTATTTGCATATAAATTCTTGACTTGAGACATTTTATGCAGTATTCCGAGCTATCGCTGTCACTCTAATTTGGTGATGAAAGGCCTTTGAAGAGCTTATCTCTTTTTGTCTCTTTTAGAGCTGTTAATTGACCTTCGCTGTCTTTTATCAGAAGCAATTTCCATGTTAATGACAGATATTAGACTTGAGGGTAATGGATCACCCTGTCTTAGAAGCTGTAGTTTTAGCATGAGATTAATGCTGAATATCTGCAACTGTGAAAGCAAAGGAGAAAAAAATTATGTTTTTATATAGTAAAAATTGTTTTTGCTGATCTAGAATCAGTTTTAGTGACTGATCATTATATAAATGTAGGAAATGTATCTAAGATCAGACCTCTACCGACCTTGTTATATGCCCAATGATGAGCTATTAATTAACTTACAAACAGTTACACATTTTTCATGACACTTTTTAAAAATATGGTTGTATATTTAAACAGTTATTTTCATCTTGAGTTCTCAGAATAATGTGCCTATACTTCTGTATAGCACTAAAAATTGTATCTAGCTTGTAACAATAGCAGAACCCTTATTGTTGCTGTATAGAAGCAGTTTCAAAGTATACAATACATTCATCAATCAAGAAATTTGTGATGTAAAGAACCATTTGTGACCCTGTCTGGGAAAACCCCACCAAAGTCAGATCTTTTTCAGATATGAGTTATATGCATATTTGGAAATAGTACTGTTAAATGAGTCCTCACACAAGATTTCAGCCAATTATCTCTTATACTTTCCAAGATATAGCATTACGAGACATAGCAAACTGAAACTCAACTTAGTTTATTTGTGTCACAAAACAATAATACATCAGAAACGCTTAAAAGTTCATCCAAATCTACCAGAAATTAATAATAAAAGACCCCGGCTACAGTCGCTCTGTTTACATCAGCTGAAGACATCTGACCTGCTCACGTTTGGTGGATGGATACATGAGCTCAAACACATTTCTACAGTGAAGAGAAGTAGTTCAAGAGCTGAATGACGCCCAACAAGCGGTATTTTTGCGGTAGAAGTACTTCTAGATCAGGATTTAAGGAGTCATGGAAACCCACTTTTTTTGGGTGAAATCTGTTAATTCTGTAAACGGCTTACTGCACAAAAACAACTTTTTTGGTGAGTTTAAATTTTTTTTTGTTAAAAAATGTTCTACGATAGATATTTGAGGCTACAGTAGTCCCTCATTTATCAACATGTCGAGAAGCTCAATCTTCTCTTTTATCATCAGCATCTTTTGGTGACATTTGGATTCGTTGCCAGCATCTTTAGAAGCTGCAGAACATTTTTGTTCCATCATAGTGATTGAATAAATTCGTTTTTTACAAAAATCTCACAAATACAGTACGTACACAACACCACAGATAGAAAACTATGCACACGCTGCACATGCTTGAGTGAAATGGAAGATGAGAGATCTTACTGTATAGTTCGCACTATGCATCTGTAGTAAATACGTATACACAGTACCGCACATCGAATTCCCAATGAATTTCACATTTCGCAAGAGCGAAAATTCCCCCGAAATTATTTAACATTAATATTTATTGAAATCTCACGAAACAACGAGTTTGCGAAGGTTGAATGGTGAAATAGAGAGGGACTACTTTATTATTTTTCATTTACATCAAATGTGATGGACAGGCTGAACAACACAATATCTCAATGATTGGACCTACCGACTTTATCCGGGTTTTCCCAGGCGGGGTCATATTTAATGTTTATTTACATCATCATGGTTCTGCGTACAACTATTTACCTAAATCAAAAGAATCATCATTTTAAGATTGCAGCATGCAATTATGGTTTATGTTGAAGCTCCATTTTACCATCCTTCCTGCTTTCAATAATATGATTTTGGAAAAATCCTTATAGGAATGTTTCATCCAAATATGTAATCTGATTAACACTACAAAAAAAATGAACTGATGTGATGAACTCAACCCTGCTAACCTAAAGTCTTAATTAGCAATGTTTGGATGAGAAATGCCTTTAAGATATTTACACAGCAGAAGCTCTGGTTTGTTTCCACAGCCTAATCTCCACAAACAGTGCTTCCCTCAGAGACCTCCTCCTCTTCCTGGTGCCGTGTGTCAATCTTCTTTGTGTCTCGTTAGTCTTGAACAAAAGCCCAGGCCTGAGCTGCCTATGTTTGGAGTCATCAGTATGTGGGTCTCAGAAGAGGGACATGTCATTCACTCATAACAAGCTAATCAGAGAGGATCTCCTCACTGTGGAAAGCAAGGGAATTGATGCTATAAAAAAAGGTGTTTGCCAAAGATTTTAATTTGGCTTTACTCCTCTGGCTTCTCTGTTTCTCATTCAGTGCTTCCCTCCGTCTCGCTTGGTGTGGAGCTGCTTTGACATATGGAATTTGTTCTTTGTGATATTGGGCTAATTTGCATGAACTCCAAGCATCATCCTTATTTGTGGCTGTCACCAAAGCCTAATCAGCCACAAGGGGGCTCTCTTCTTTCCTAATTTATTCCCACCACCTCTATTTGGAAAACAGCAACTTGGGTTAAGAGATGCTAATATTGAGATGGAAAAGTATATTATGGCATAGATATGACATACAGTATGTGCTTAGGATTAGCGGTAGCATTCAGTCTGTGACCGTCATTCCATCAGCCAATGAGGTTGAACAGAACAGTATTTCCTTGGCAAAGAGAATGATCTGTCTTAAAAGTAAAAAAGAATGAAAGAAAACGTGATGGAATGGGGTTTATACCTTCCACAATCAAGTACTGTGATCATTTCCTAAAAGCTTAGTGAGCTACCAGACCAAGACAGAGATCAATGTTAAGGTCTGCCCGCCAATATCAGATAAAGGTTTGTCAGTTTCTTCACCTTGGGTTGTCAGTACCAGATAAACAACCAATAATGTGTCCACCTACCTCTTCATCAGTCGATGGTCAGGAATAGCAAAGATTTTCCTGCTTGCAGGCTCACAGTGTCACAATGTGTCACAGGGGCACTCACAGCTGGTTAGGCTGGAGGTAAGCAGACTCTGTCAGGACATCAGGCTTTGAGTCCTAGCCTGTCACAGCTCATCTCCCTGTCAGCTCTGCACTCATCTCCCAGCAGGTCAGGTGGATGGCTACTGGGAAGAACTGAAGCTTCAACACCGCAGTATTCAACAAACAGGGCAAGCAAGGTCACTCGCCAAAGGAACCAATGGAAGTCACATGTGTAGCTTCCACTAGGAACCTTTGAAGGTTTCTTGTTGAGGTTAAGAGTAGTCTAAGAATCTTTTAAAGACAGACTGGGTTCCTCTAAGAATGTGTTGATATGAAGATAGTGTTCTTCAGAGGTTCCTGGAGGTACGTTTACAGAGTGACAATCTGAGGAGCCCCTTTTTCCAGGAACCGTTTATTTTTAGATTGTACAGTATGGCTGTAAAAGCAGTTGAAAAGTCATGGCAAGACCTGAGCTTGGTACTTTATACAACAGGAGTAGAAATAGTACAATACAGCTTTGTTGTATTGATGCAGATACTGAAGTGTGTTATTTTCCACTGTAACGCTTATGAGCATGGAGACTCGCCATTTCAATGGCATTTCCATACAGACACAGTTCTGGACCATGGTCCAAACTAAGGCTCATGTGTTTGTTACTTTGTATATATTTGGTCCGGTTAGTGTTGTTGTTACTGCATTTTTGCGATCGCACCAAAGACCTTTGTATGATACACCTACGTCATGTCATCATCACGTGGGGTGCATCTTCCTACACTTGACACTGATTGGTTTGTACTTGTAGAAGGATGTGCGTCTGATGTTGGCGTGTGTTTACCTTAAAGTGGCATTGCTCTGCCATCCTGTCAAATCCTTTCTCTCTCATTCTCTCATAAAATAAGATGCACATCTCAGCATTTTTATGCGTTTTTTTCAACCTGACTTTTCACATGTTCATTGGACCAAATTTCAATAAAGCATTTCATCTCCAAGTGTTATTGTGGCTCATTTTTGCTGCTTCTAAAGTTTTCTAACTGTTGTTGAATGTTGCTGAACGCCTGCCTCAACTTCCTGTAATTGATCCAAAAGTCCAAACCTTCTAGAAAAGTGTTTTCACAGTGCACACGAACCGGAAAATGATTCTATAAATCCGGATCGAGACCACCTCTTTTGGCCGGACCAGATTTTGTTCATTTGGTCCAGACTATGGTTCGCAGCCCCTTTAACACCCGCTGTTTTGGTCCAGATTAAACTGACCAAACAATGTAGGTGTGAAAACACCCTTAGCGACACAAACGTGGATGATAATGTCTTGCTTTTGGACATTTTGGGGTGAAGTCTTTTTTGGCAATTCCTGGTTTGGGAGATCTATAACTTGTGGAGTTTATCTCCAACCCTAATGAAGTCATTCTTATTATATCTGATCCAGGTAATAGAGGCCCCTGAATTTTAGTGCCAAGTGTGTTAGATCAGAATGACCAGAATTTAGCACTCATGTTAGCCTAAAATTCCCTTCAACTCTATTCTCATTTCTATAAAACTGCAGAACCTGGAGGCCTGTCAGAGATGCTGGTCCTTAACAAAGAGTCCAAGCAGAATCTTATGTTGTCTGCAATCCCTCAACAAATATGCCTAGGCTGCTATGTATTCCCACTGTGTCTCATTCCCATGAATAGAAATGAGTGTGTACTCAATGAGTGTGTGCAGTGGAGAAAGGCTTCTTCTTTTTTCTGTGGGGATGTGCTGTAATCACATGCATGTAAATTCCTCTGGTTTCTGGTGACCATGATTATTTTACAAATAGGAGTGAATGCTCGTTAAGCAAATTGAGTTAACACTAATTTTTTTTAAATCTTTGGTTTTAGAATTAAGAAATTGTTTAAACTGGATTGGTAGTACCTGTCCAGTTGCTTCAAATCAGTTGCCAGAATATTGCCAGACAATATGGCTAAAGACCAAAAATATGTATGTAGCCAATAAAAATAATCAGATACTTTTTATTTATTTTTACTTAAAGTTAAATAGGGCTGCGCCCATGATGATTTTTTACAACAAACCAATTTGTTTAGGGTCAAATTGATAATAAGACTATATCATATGTTTATCTACTCTTTTATGAAAGCTTGTGGCTTTGCAAGCTACTCATTTTAAATACAATGACTGGTGGGCGTGACCATTTCAAACTTTTGGGGGTTACATTCTTTCTGCAGATTTGTTTTGCTGTTGTATGCGAGAGCTCCAGTACTGCAGGTGCTCCTGTGATATCTTATGGCCGTAACTACTGGAAAACGAATATGCCTTAATACATATAGTGATGCTCAAGCAACAGGAGGAACAATTGTGCCAACATGCTGGAGGTTGATGATGGCGATATGGATGGATACCTGTCTGGAAATGGCCACTGAAGGAATTTGATGACTGAATTCTCCTGCAGTCCACAACAGACCACCAGTTCCTTTACACCTACTGCGGTCAATTCCTTCTGCTCCGAAGTGGGTTTTCCTGAGGTTGACACCAGACCTGCTGCTCACTTACACTGGACTAAAGCTCTACATCGTAATCTCGAAATCAGGTCACATTCACTCGTCGTCCAGACCACAGTTGGAGTCCTTTTGGGTGAAGCCTCGTCTTCCTTAACTGGCGTCATCCACATTTCCTTGACCACCAGACAACACCTGACGTCCTCTTAAGTCAG
>BRDA01013336.1:58934-99967 GCA_036984385.1 Crenuchus spilurus | reverse complement strand
ATACTATAGCACAATGTCAGATTTAACTAAGGATGTAAATCTGTGTCAGTAGTTTGATCAGAGGAGGATGGATCCCCTTTGTGAGTTTGATTCCTCCCAAGGTTTCTTCCTCCAGGCTTGAGGGAGTTTTTCCCTGCCACTGTTGCCTTCGGCTTGCTCACATCGGGCTTAGATTCAGATTGTTTGATACTAATTATGTAAAGCTGCTTTGTGACAACGCCCGTTGTAAAAAGTGCTATATAGATAAATTGTGATTGATTGATTGATTGATTGATTGAACAATTGCTAGCACTGTTGTTTTGGTTTTTTTTGTATAAGCCATTTGAATGTTGTCTCTGCAAGAAGTATTTATAGACCTTACTTATAGGTCACAATATTTACAGTAATATCACAACATAGATAGGCTAATAAGTACATTAACTGATTGTACATATGTGTTAGGACTAAACATCGTCAGATTATTTGATTGTGCTCCCCAAAGAAACCTTTTTGTGGAGTTCATGAACAGCCAGTGAATGAAAGCACTGACTTCATCTGAGGATGAAGATGATGTGAACGCATTGATCGTATGACTATTTTTGCAGGATATCTTTCTGCAAAGCTCGAGATGCTAGATCATATATGACCATTTGACCTCCCTGCATCCTTGTCATTTGTGTCATGTGTTGATTGGACCATTGTGCTCTGCGGTGTGCTAATTTGTTTCTGTCATGGTTTTGATTGACACTTGGCATTAAGAGGTCAAGGATTTCACACCTTGCCTGTAGTGAGAGTACACAGAAGATTGAGGTTTTATTGAATTGTAGGTTTTTTTCATTTATCTGAGAATGATCTTAACACCAGTATGGACCACTTTTTTAGTTCCTACAGTAGATACTGTACTCCATCAATAGCCTGTTTCACATTGGATTAGTTTATCAGGGGGCGACTGTAATAAAACACTTTACACTCAGTGATAAAGTTCTTGAATCTGGAGCAATAAAATTACTGCAGGATGTGGTACTTTCTAATTTCTAAGAACCTGGCTAGTGCTCCCCCAGGGGAGGACGGGTACTTGTGCTAGGAGACCAAATACGGCAAGTAGCAGTCAGAAGTTTTTTTTTTCCAACGTGAGGCGACATCTGCCAGAAAAATCTCAGAGATGTGTGTTCGGATGGGACTAAAATAATCAGATGAGCTCCGAGTTTTGATAAAAACAGATATTTCAGCCTGTAATTTTCTCATGAAAGCAGGGAGAAAAACACCAACAGGACTGATTTAGACTACAATAATGTCCCATAGAAACAGGTAAAAGAATGAATTACCCCAGGAACCTATGAATGAGATCTGAAAGCAATAGTTTGGTGAAACTCAAATGTATCAAATGTGCTATTTTCCACTTTGCAAGTGTAGTGAGCAAAGACATGTGGTGTCTGCCTGTTTGTATTAGCACTGGCGCTACAGGGCTGATGCAGCTAGCAAGTAGTAGATGTGTATCAGTGTGGTGAAAGTACTTAAGGCTCACTTATGACCTTTATGTAGGTTTGTGCATTAAAAACAGTAATAATTATTTTTTATGTATTTTCCAACCTCGTTATCAATTAAGCAGACTTACTGTGAATTGATCCAGACTAGCCATTGGGTAACATGCTGATTTACACGTGGGCCACTAAGAGAAAATTAAATTATTGTCCCAGATTTGGTCCTTATTATTCAAGCAATTCCTCTTCTGATTGGCCAAGTGCTGGATTTTTGGCCCAGGCTGAAAGACTTGAATGTGAATAGGTGGAGCTAAACTGCTGTAGGCTGAATAGATGGGTGTGTGGTTTTGGAGTTGAACAACTGTGAGTTTATCTATCAGAGATGGGTAATCCAGGTCCAAAAAGAAAAAATCCACCCCAGGATTTTGTTTTAACTGCCTTGTTGGTTCTGCTGCAGATATGCTGCCGCGGAGACACACGTGAAGTTGGAGCAAAATCCTGGGACGGATTTTTATTTTTGGACCTAGATTACCCATCTCTAATCATACCTAGACTGAGACCATGCTACAAGTCTGGTAAGGCTGATTAACATTAAAACAAAAAGGCTTGAAATATGTCACTTTGTGTAATGTGTAATTGTGCACTTATATGTGAGTGTGTGTGTGTGTGTGTGTGTGTGTGTTTTTGATACCTGTGTGTCTCATTTCAGGCTTGGTGTGTGAAAACAAACAGAGCTTTGTTTTTTGTCTCCCACTGAGAGATAATAAAGCCACAATTAAGCCTGCGAGTCTGTGAATATTTACAGCTCCTGTAACTCCTCACCAGCTGCATAAACACACACTGCCCTCATGCTGCACCAAAATAATGTTCAAAACCACACTAACATACACCTACACCTATGCCCTTTAGTCATGCATCAGAACATTCTTAGTTATTTGAATATCACGTCGAATATCACGTTTACTGTTATGTCCAAGTGCACAGCGAAATAAAACAAGCTTCCTCCAGGTACTCCAACACAACAGAAATGCAAACAATACAGTACAATACAAAAGACGTG
Source organism: Crenuchus spilurus (assembly GCA_036984385.1). Classification (NCBI taxonomy): domain Eukaryota; kingdom Metazoa; phylum Chordata; class Actinopteri; order Characiformes; family Crenuchidae; genus Crenuchus; species Crenuchus spilurus. The sequence goes on along the minus strand of BRDA01013336.1, from coordinate 97,447 downwards.
TGACAAATACAACTGAATACAAAGAACAAAGAGCTCTACTAATGTCTAAATTCACATAGGGAGGCAAAATCATTCATTACTTCATTACCCATCACATCCTCTCACTATTTTGCTCTTTGTCTCCCTCTCACACACTCATCCCCCTCCTCCACCCATCACACACACCTGACCACTTCAGTCTACACACTTCTTTGTAGATTTCCACCAACACACTCCGACCCTCAGGCCTGCTTCAGGGGGGGCACACAGGTGAAAGACAGCTGAGATGATGCCCTTGGAGAGACACTCTAGCTGCTATTAACCCTTAAAATAGAATTGTTCTTGTTTTTTGCTGTGCATTGCATATTTATTTATTTATTTATTTATTTTTCATTATGGACTTATAGTTACATGTCTCTGATTGTTACAGTGATGTCAGAAAAAACACCTCTTTTACATACAAATTCAGAACATTGACAGTCTGCATGTTTCTCTACTTGTTTCAGTAAATTATGACACAGAAACAATGAGATGAAGCATTTTGAGGTGTTGTTACCTTAACATTAATTAATATAAAAAGCTTTTATCCCACTTAATTTAAGACTATTTGTCTTGGTCCATTTATCTCGAAGTGGTCATGTAGTGCAAGGAGTATTTGGTATGACAGCAATGATGTATTGGAACATATTTTAAGTAGATTACATTCATAAAGAAGATCTAGAAGGTCTGGATAAGAATAAAAAAATTGCTTTGATGCCGTAGAAGAACCATAGAAGAACCATAGAAGTTTCCTAAAGCAGTACTGCTCAGATGGGGTCTGTGGACCAGCAAGTGTCCATGAGATGAAACCAAAGGATCCACCATGCATACTGTAATCATATCTGTAGATACTGCTACATATGTCACTTTTACAAAGCATCATGTTCTGTTGACTCTTTTTAAAAGATATGCCTAAAACTAGCTTTGCCTTATTTAGACCTGTACTACTCACAGTAAAAACAACAGACTGAATTTTAGATGCTTCAGTCACCCTCTGTGTGTGTTGTTCTCTGCTCTTTGTTGTTATACCTGGTCCGGTTATGTGTACATGTTAGTCCCACCCATAGGTGTCAAAAGTATTGACATTCATGACTCAGGTAGAAGTATAGATACTAGGGTTTAAAAAGACTTTTATAGACGTTTAAGTATCAACTTAAGCTTTTTACTCAAGTAAAAGTACAAAAGTACTGGTTTCAAAACTACTTAAAGTTTACTTAAGTAAAACACACTAAAATAACTCATAGAGACTAGACTACAACTAACAATCATTACACGTACAAAAATCCCCTCTTAAAGACCCCAAATAATTACAAAATAGACCCCATAAACACACAGTAGAACTTTATGCAAATACCGTACGACACGCAGCCATCTGATAGGCCGACACCCCCAAGAGCCGCCACAATACTTTTCTACCATCAAAAAAAAAAAAAAAAAAAAAAAACACCTCCCCCCCGACCCAAAATTTTGGTGAAAAAGGATGATCACCAATTTTTTTTTATTTACTTGGCCTAACGAGGCTGTTTTTAAAATGTAAGGAGTAGAAAGTACCAATAACTACATGAAACTGTAAGTAAGTAGAAGTAAAAAGTCGTCCGAAAATAATTACTCCAAAAAAGTATAAATGACCAAAATTTCTACTTAAGTATAGTAACGAAGTATTTGTACATCATTACTTGACACCTCTGGTCCCACCCTGTGGAAGCATTGTCCCACCTCATGTTTCTGTGGGCTTTGTAACACTTTGCGGAGAACATTTATGGAGGCGGGGCTGAAGGGAAGGGTGTGGCTGAATACGAAGCATTTGTTTTGGTCTGAGATTCTGGTGACATCTAGTGGCAGAAAGGATCCTATTCAAAACTTTTAAATAACATTTTTGGAAGAAAAATATGTAACACGCTTCTCCTAGATTGGCACAATCAAGCCAAGAGTAATTTTGCAACCTTTTGTAGAGAATGAAAGCAATAAAATAAGTGATTTGGAGAAAAACCTCAGCTTGTGAGCCTCTCATGAGAAAGCAGACACACTAATAGAAAGTTGAAGTAGCGCCACATAAGGGCTCTTCTTTCTGAAAAGACCAGGTTGCCTGGTAACGGCTTGTAGCCTTGCACGTGTGTATATGTGGGCCAGAGTGGGCGATCAGTGTCGGCCTGTATTGTGATTGTAGCTGGAGAGCCTATCTTACCTTCTCCAGGTAATGAGGTGGAGCTACTTCTGCTGTATGTGTATGAGTATATCCATCCTAGCATGTGTGTAGTGCGTGGGCTTCTAACAAGACTTATGACGTGAGTCTGAAAGTAAACACATTCTCCAGGTAATGGACTGATGTGTGTAAGTTTGTGTGGGTTGCTGGTGAAAGGTTGTGATCTGAGCGTTTCTGGCTAGAAGCTTTCTGGAGGGGTAATGGAAAGTAGGTAATGTGACTAAATATTGTGGGTGGACAGGATAACACACTCTCCATATACACTCTTTTAAAGCTCTTGTGGAGAAATGACGTCCACAGTGGACAGCAGACATTGGTCAAGATGTGGGAGGAGTGTGTGATTATGCAGGTTTTATTTCTTTATTATGTTTATTATGTGCTCACTTTTATGTGCTAATTCAGGAGCCATCAGGCTCCGGCAGCTGATCCAGAATGCAGATGCTCTGCTGGTCTTCAATCAGCCCAAGTTCTCCGACATCACTCGGAGATGCTTGTATCACTCTGCTGTGTCTGATCCACTCACACCACCACCACATCAGTGTCACTGCAGTGCTCTTTTCAGTTCTTCCTCTTGTTGAAGAAGAGAAGAAAAATCATTATAAAGGCTTTTGAAAATATGAATCTTATGCCAGTGATAAATCATATGTGCTGACAGTGGCTGGAGTTAAGTGCTTTCCTGAAGGAAAAATATCAATAGCAGTAGTCATCCAGTGACTCATGACCTCTTAGATCTGCTGGTAGCTCAACTCACCATGAACTAAAAATCTGTTGCTGTTTTTTTTCCCCCTCAGTCTTTCATCTCAGCAATATGATAGTGGAGTTATGTGCTAGAACAATAACTGTTCTCTCTTTTGTTCTCCACAGTGCAGGAGTCAGCCCCATATCGGACTGAGGCATGTCTCCAAACAGCGGGTATGTTACACCTCTTACAGTCTTTCCCCTGTAGGGTAGTATTGATTTTGGAGCATAAGCAACCGTCACCCTAAGGCAGAAAACACTGCTGCTTTTTTTCCCACGACTACCAGTTTTCATCTTCAGATATGTTCTGCATTTAAGTTATATTAGTAATTATTATAAAAATGATTTTATCTTCATTTTAAGAAGCACTTACTGTTTATTCAATAAAGCATGCATCAAGCAGTCTATTTACAATATATGTACTGTAATAATACACGTTATGCTGTGGTAATATCCATAATTTTGTGGTTAATTCTGCAATGCCTAATTGATTACAATTGATTTTCATTTCAAGTGTTCACTAATTTTATGACCAAAATAAAGTCATCTGGCAATTTCTTCGCTCATAAGATGTTTGCCATTTCCCATGACTGTTTCTTAGAATACTTAGTAAGATTGTTTTGTTTTGGTTTTTGTACATTAGTCTTAATTTGCATCAATTCTCTTTTAATATTTCACATTTTTATGATTTTAAATATGTGGTCAGATTTATCTGTCCTGTATTGCTTAAAAAAAGATTATAGGCAGTGTAGCAGAGTTAAAATGCGTCCTACCAATGAGCATGTTTTTTCCATTAAGATCATTACATACATAGAGCAAGCCGATTATCAGTGTCAGTTTTTTAATGGTGGCATTTTTACCTACTCTAATAATCCTTAAAATATCCTAAAAATTTAAATATGCTTAAAATTGACTGGTCTCAACCAATTAATAATATTAAATATATATATATATATATACAGGTAGTTCCCCAGGTTACGACCTTGATCCGTTCCTACGTTCGCGTCGTAAACCGAATTTCGTGTAAGTGGGAACATACATAAATACTGTCCATAAATAACATACTGTAAGCACTTATCCTATCCTAACACCTATCCTAACACAGTAATTATCAAAAAACACATATAAAATACATTTAATAATGAAAGGAAACAGCCGCGTAATCGTGTATTCTTCTGCCGAACTCACACCAAACTCGAAAAAAGGCTTTATACAATAAATGGGAGATGTGTCGTAACCACGTAACATCGTAACTCGGGGACGACGTAACCCGGGGACTACCTGTGTGTGTATATATATATATATATATATATATATATATAAACATATTTTGTATTTATTATATGTAAAGTGTTATATTTGAAGGCTTTCTGTGTTTTCATGTTAATGCTGTTTCAATAAAAATTAACTCAAATTTGTAATAATGAAATAATTCCTGATTTCTGATTTTCATGAGCTTTAAGCCAAACTGACCAACATTGCAACAATGTATATGTACAGTATAATGTATGTAAAATATGACAGTTTACCTTTTTGAATTAAATTACGAACAGTTTTCAGGAACACGAGACATGAATAGGCTTAAATAAGGTACACGATTACAGGGCTGTGAACTGGACTCTAGACAGGTGTAGACACTCGGACATAAGTGTCTGGGGGCGTGGACATGACACAAACACATGCCAGACACGTGACAGATGAGGCAAAGGGGGCGTGGCCTGAGAAACTGTGTCAGGCAGGAAGGTCACAACCATAATGTTCACAAGTGTGTGCTTAATTTACATTAATGGTGTGCACAGTTTATTACAATGTTGCTGCATTTGTGTGTCACATTACTGAAAATCCAGTGTCCATGTCCTTCCAACAAACACTATAGGAAGAGATCAGAAACATGCTCTGCATCAAAGAGCATAGCTCACTCTGTCTACATTAACACAGAGACCTTGGCAATCCCCTCACACACACACACACACACACACACACAGCCATACAGGCAGCCAAGCTCTGGAGACAAGGCTTTGATCCCAGCACGCACTCATAGTCACGGCCCCTCTCGAAGAGAGCACATCTCAGAATGCGTAAATACAAGCTTTCATCTCACTGCATTCAGATTCTCTTTCTGCCAGAGCAGTTCTCTCTTTCACTGCACCAGGCCTGGGCTCTAACAGAGCTGAGCTTAAATTAACTTTAATCATGGGTACCATCTCTTCGCTGATGGTGTTCATTTAGGATTTTTGGGGGGTGAGGTCAGTTTTACTTGTAGGAGTTGACCTGAAACCTGAAATAAACTTTCTGTCTTCCTATAATACCTCTGTCCCTATTTAGACCAATTCATCTTATCACATTTACGTTTATGCATTTGGCAGACGGTCTTATCCAGAGCAACTTACAGGTCCATGCATGTTACATTTTTGCCCTAACTTTTATTAACATTATTACTAGTAGGCTGATACCACAGTAGGCTATTTGTCATTATTTATTATGAGAAACCAAGCATTTCTATGCAACATTCAACAGTCAGCACCAGCATACAGACAGAATGCAATGATCATTATTTCATAACCACATCTAACGACTACTTAACTATTTAACAATTTAATTTAATTTTTGAATACTTTGTTCTTGTTCTCAGATGATTACGCATCTTCCACTTGACCTATATTGCCATCTATATATGGAAGATGGAGGGCTTCAGAAGGGGGGATAGCCATGTAAATGGGAGGAGCAGGGTTGGCACTGGCTCATGAAACCTGTTAGCCATTGTGTCTAAGGGGCTTAAAACTTTCTTAGCCACATAAGGATTTGACTAGCCACAGATTTAACAGCTACCTGTGGCGACAGTTAGCCACGCTTTAGCCACAGTTAGCCAATCTTAGCCACAGGCACTTACATGTACATGTACAGCATATCAGAAATCCATTGGTGTAATGGATTTCTGATCATATTTACAGATATTAATAGATATTTACTCTCTGAAGGGCAAATAAGAGTGATACAAATGGAAAATATAGAGCAACAATTTTATTAAAAATAAAAAATTTCCAATGTGTACAGCTCTTTGTTGACTTGTTTATTTATTCCAGAGACAGTCTCTCACAAGCCTGGGAATAACTGTGTATGACTATGGTGACTCTGACCATGTTTACTTACATAAGTTTTGTTGAGTGCAAACCATGTTGGGTTATCCTGAGTGCAGTTTCAGTTCAACCATGATGTACTGACAGCTGCCATGTGGGGAGAACTGTGTGAGGCATGTACATTTCACAAGCTATGATCCTGCTAAATAATCAAAAGAAGGTGACACAGACAATCAATGTTTCTTTTGTTAAAGTATTATTATACTATCATTTTCTACGCACGAAACTTCTCAACCAATCAGCATTTAGAGACCCACCTATCTCACTCATTCTTTTGCGGTTATTTTCCTGACAGTGTGCTTCGGGAATAAACTCAAGATGGCGGACAGCTCGCGGAGTATTGCTGTATTTTGTGATTTTCGTGGCGATTTGAATTCGCCATGCGTTAGAAAATTGCTTTTAGCCAGCGTGGCGTAATGATGACATGTTTTCCTCACCACACGCTGTCTGAATTCGCCATTGGCGACGTGGCGAGCGGCCAGCACGAACCCTGGAGGAGGATCGTCCTTTTTGTCCAAAGTTGGGGTCTTGTTTCTTCCTTTGATGCTATTAAGGGATGGACAAGAAAACTTTTCCTGGACTTCAGCCGTTGGGCCGGGGGTGCACGTCCGTAGAGGGGTTGATGTTCATCACTGGTGTCCTTGGTAATTTCTACTGGGCTGGCCACTTCCTGGCTCACATCAGCAGGGACAATGCCAGGGATGGGGTGCAGGTTGTTTATGTTGGTGGGCTTCAAGCAGCCAGTGATTAAATGGCAGGCGTTATTTAGTGCTGGGTCTAGGTTTTTTTGGCAAGGCATGCATACTCAGCACAGAGCCAGAGCAGTAGATCTAAGCATTTGTTCTGTAGATCCCCATTTGGAGATTCCAAAGGATGTTATTTCGAGAGTGAACTTTCAGTTTGGTGGGTTTGACGTTGCTTATAGGAGAGTGTGGGGTACATTGAATTTAATTTGAAGAATATTCTTTTTCCATCAGGAGAGAAAGCCTGTGACCATGTGGTATAACAGATAATGTCAGAAGAGAGCGAGTGTCTTGTATTTCACATCCTATTGTTCACCTCAACATCAAACAGATAGCTCTGACTTTGTAGACTGGCTGCAGGTGCTTTTAAGGTGGACACTGAGCTTCATGATCTCACCACCCTGTTGTTCCAGTGACTTGGTCAGTGTGACAGCTTTTTGGCTTTCCTCCAGTAGCAAAAGATAAAAGGAAACTTTTGGCTGTAGATTTATTATTCCCTTAATCATAAAATGTTCCTACAATGTTCAAAATGTTTTCTTAATGTTTCTTTGGGAATTTTTTCTGAAGTTGGAATAACAGCCCAACCAAAACCCCCACAAATAAAAAAATATGTATTTTGCATTTATACATACATTTTATACACAATTATGAGGGTTCTTAGCATTGCAGTGACACTGATGTGGTGGTGGTGTGTTAGAGTGTGTTGTGCTAGTATGAGTGGATCAGACACATCAGAACTGCTGGAGATTTTAAACATTGTTAGTTCACTGTCCACTCTATTAGACACACCTACCTTGTTGGCCCACATTGTAGATGTAAAGCCAGAGACAGTAGCTCATCGTGATGTCACAGTTTGTGCTTGTCATCCTCTAGTCTTTCACTGGTGGTCACAGGGTACTGCCGAAAGAATGTGAAAGAGAATGAGAAAGAACCTCAACTGACACCAGTGCACATCCATACCTGCTTCCCCCTGTAATGCTTACCATTCCTTAACTGTTGGCTGAAAGGTGATGACTGATGGATTTTAAAGAAACATTTAGAAAATCCTTGCATCATCTATTCATCCATCATTTTCCACTTATCCGTATTTGGGTGTCTTGGGGTAGCAACCGAAGCAAAGTAGACCAGACGACCTTTCCCCGTGGCCACCTCTTCTAGCTCATATGGGAAGATTCCAAGGTGTTCCCAGGCCGGCTGAGAGATATAATCTCTCCAATGTGTCCTGGGTCTTCCCCAGGATCTCTTCCCAGTTGGACATGCCCAGAACACCTCACCAGGGAGGCATCCATACCAGGTGCCCAAACCACCTCAACTGGCTCCACTTAACACAGCTGCTCTACTCCCAGTCTTTCCCACATGTCAGAACTCTTCATCGTATCTCTAAGGGAGAGCCCGGACACCCTATGAAGAAATATAATTTCAGCTGCTTGTATTCGCAATCTCATTTTTTTCTCATGAGCAGGTGAGGGTTGGAAAAAGGACCATCCAGTAAACAGAGAGCTTAGCCTTCTGGCTCGCTTCACCAAAACAGACCGGCACATCACATCACTGTGGATGCCACACCGTGTCCCCTGTCAATCTCCTGCTCCTTCATACCCTCACCAGTGAACAACATTTCTAGGAAATTTCCCTGTTGGCTTTGATTTTATTGGTCTCTTGCTCTTTATTGGAAAACGAGTGGTTATATTATGTTACAAGTACAAATCATAGCTATATGTGAAGGCAGTATTTTGGCTAATCACTGACCAGCCAAAACATTGGTCAGTCCAAAATGTCGGAAATTGTTTGGTTTCTGAATGTGCTTCTTTCGTTTCTTCACTCTATGATCTTTGGAGTATACCCTTTCATCCAAACCTCATTAAGAACTCTTGCTTATTTTTTGCTTATTTGCTGTTTCTGACACTGTATGGTTTGCTGTTCTCTATAGAAATAGACACATAATATGCCTCATACTTCAAAACAGCTGTACCTATCTTGAAGCCTAAATTTTGTCTTTAAATTTAGCTTCAGAAACCTCATAAGTGAGACTACTTTTAGATGACCTTAAACACATATCACACCCAGAAATGGCTCTTATACACTGTTCAATTATAATTGTTTATTGTGCATGACCTCACACAAACATTGCATGTAGACCTCAGTGAAAAAATGTCTGAAAAAAAGGTGTGTATACTACATACAGGAGATGTATATATGTTTAAAAAATTATTTTGTTCCTTTAATACTGAGTATGTATATACTTGACAGCAGTCTTGATAGGTCTACCTCTATTCTGTCCCTGACTCCACCAGCCAAACAAGCATGACCCTCTTCACTGGGTGCAGGGTTATCCTCAGGTTACCCCACACAGCTAAGGACCTTTATGCCTGACCCTTTTACTTCCACCGATAATCTAGAGGAAACCAGAACACCCGCTGTGAATTTTAGGTGCACTTACCCAGAGACACGGCTGCTTTAGTTGCCTGTTTTGGACAGGGAAGAAAGGCCTTAGGGCATTTTGAGTGGATTCTGTTCATGCTTTATGTTTGTCTTCAAAGCCGAGACCAGAAAAGAACACCAGTAGTGTGGCAGCAGAAGCTTAGTAGTAGTGTAGTGTGGATAACTCACCAAATATCACCTTTTAACTGATTCTAATTATTATTAAGCCTACTGTGTACAGGTTATGATATATGGCTGCTGACGAAACCACAAATACTGATGAATCAAAAGGTCCTTTTCCAGAAATTGCTGTCCAGTCTAGAAATGTTGATTTGGTATAAAGTCATTTTATTTGCAATTAATTATTATTATTATTATTATTATTATATGTGAAAAATAAAAATGTGAAGCATGTTTTTTCTTTCAGCAAAACAAAACTACACCATTTTAACAAAGTCAGGCCAACTTTTTAAGGCAACTCCAAATCCTGCAAAAAATTTAAGGCAAATCCAAATGACCAGCTCAAGTTGAATTATAAAAGGAGTGCAGTAAGTACACTCATCAATAATGTCATGAAATTCAAAGCAAAACAATATCTTCTCATTCTGCTTTGGAATATGTGCTGCTGATTAAATCCAAACATATCAAAATACTTTTCGTTACTTGTCATAAAGATCTGAAATTACATTATTATTATTGTAATCATAACCTACATTTCAAGTTCAGCAATTTCAGCAGCTAAAAAAGCAGAATCTGGCATAAAATTGAAAGGCAGTAATCCCTGAGCAGCTGGAAGCTGGTTGTTGTGGAGACGGACCTTTTAGTGGCCATAGGCACTACTTTTTCCTGGTGCCCCCTCCTTTTTTCGGCTGCCTATGCTCTTAAAGCTCTGTTCTTTTGTTCCTGTTCCTACAAAGCAAGGAAAATGATTCTTCAGACAGAAAGCATAGAGAAAAGCTGTCTGACGATGACTTGTCACGTTCAGAAAAATGGAGACTTTTGGCATTCTGTGGGTTACGGCTGGAAATACTGAATTCATATTCTTTCTTTTTTTGTCAAAAACAAATTACTCTTCTTCTTCCGCATACTGTTTAATAGTAGTGCACTATTTTGGGGTTCTGCTATTCTGTAGTTGTGTCTATAAGCACTGCAGAATTTTTAGTGCACTCAAACAATCCCACAATGCACCACAGTAAACAGTATTCAACTAATGTACCCTTGTAGAAAACGGACACCCACAATATCATGCGTTGTTCGGTTAGAATATTCACAAACATCTTCTCAATCCATCTCTGAAATAATTTACTGTCATCGCAAATTCTTCATCGTCATTATCTTCATCTTCTCCTTTGTCTTCTTCTTCTCCTGTATCAAAATGTTAAACATTTTCTTCTTCTACAGCATTTGAGCTACTTGCACAAAACTTTGCAGGATTGTAGATCCTATGTCTGTATAGTATGCTTATTAGCAGTCATACATATGGTTTCCATAAAAATGGGGTTTAAACTGAGATTTCCGCCCATATGATATGCATGGCGTAATGTTCAAATGATGATATCAGAGTGTTGACCTTTAAATTTGTCTACTCAGAAATCTACTGTCACTTTTCAGAAATACTACAGCCAAGCACGTCCCCCCTTCTCTCTGTGTTCCTCCTTCTATATTGGCTTCCATAACAACCACAAAGAATCCTCCTCAGTGGAGTGTTCTTTAAAGAAACCTTCTAATATAAGATATGCGAAATATGGAAAAAATGTAAAGGGTTAAAAATTCTTCAATTTGAATACATACTAGAACTGGATGTCAAAGCCTAGAAATGTTTTGGAACATTTGTTAACTCTATACAAGGCCCTTGATTGCTGTCTATGGTGACTATGATTTTAATATTAGACCTGTATATACACAGTAATAGCCTCTACTCTTCTGGGAAGCCTTTAAATGTTAGAACATTACTGTAAGAATTTGATTGTATTCAGCCATAAAAGCATTACAGAGGTTTGGTACTGAAATTGGATGATCCCCATACTGTTGGATTGCGATCCATCTGAGAGATCAATTCCATTGCTCCACAGCCCAATGATGAGGGTCTTTATACTATTCAGTGCATGGCATTGGGCATTGTGACCTCAGAAACGGGATAGAACAGGATATGATGGTTCTGCTCTGGTAGAACAGATTTGTTTTTTGGCTTTGTATACATGTGCCCTTACCTTTGCTCTATAGCTCTAATAGTTTTGAAAACTATCATAAACTAATACATTACCTGCTTTTTAGTACCTGATGTCTTTTGGTCCTGTTCTTCATATGGATTGTGTTGATCTTTTTGTTGTCTTTCATATTTATCGAATTGTATTATTTGCTTTGTACTTGAATTTGCTCTTGAACCTGAACTTCAACTCCAGACGATATTAGTAAGAGCATTCTAGACAGAGCTTTTGTGTTGACATTTGACAGTGTTGAAACTAACAACCTACCTATGTGTGCTTTAATATGACAAACGGGTAGCCTTTCTTTCTTTTTCTGACCTTTGTATCCTTACATTATCACATACAAGGATGTTCTGAGTTGTTATTCCTTCTAAATATTTAAATGTAATAATTGAAGAAGTGGTGAACACTGATTTTAAATTGGGAGCCATCAAGTCATTCGCTGTACTGATAATAGTGTGTTTGACATGTAATTGAACACGAATTTATTATCTTTTTGGTTATTATTTCTCTTTCATGTTGTGCGCCCCAAAAAACAAACCGTTTTCAAGCAAATATTAAACTGAAATATTGATGTTGGGAGCAAATTGCAGAGCCTATGGCATTCCACTTCATAGGCTGGTTTACACAGTATAATCCCATAAATATTACATGTTATGAAAGATTTAAAACCCTACAAAGAACAAGCTGTGAAAAATCTATTTTTCAACCCAGCTTTAATCTTTCAGGAATAATCAGTGTGGGTCAAGTTTACTCCACTGTGCTTTACTGTAGGTTACTATTGATTTTTTACTATTTTTCCAGAGGTCAATGTCAGTTCAGTTTATACTGAGATAAATCTGGGTTAGCATTGCTAAAACAGCAGGTATGAGCATTTTGAGCCCATCCCCTGCCTGTAATATTTATTTTGTAGGTTAAATACTATGTTGGTGACAAAACAAGGACACCTCTGATGTCCCTGTGTTTATAAACATATAGATTAATCTAATCCAGCATTGTTTTAGTAATTATAGGTCCATGATTAATTATTGCCTGTTGTTTCATCTATAAATTGAACTCAATATCTAACCAATGTCATATAGGCATTTGTGTATGGGAATAGAATTTGATCCTGAGAGGATGAATGGATAAAATGAAATGTCTCCAATCTCCGGGAATTGATAGATAAAACCTCTTTCCTTTATATTAACATATAAGAGGATTTTCTATAGGCTGAGAGGACTATAGAGTAAATAGCTCTAGGCAATAGCTAAATGTGATTTGCTCAATTAAGCAAATTGAGAATTACTTATGCTAGTGTTGTTAGCAGACTGCTGTTAGCACCCTTTCGCAACTGGCTAGTCGTTTGGAGGCACCAATTAGCATCTTTCAATAACAGGCTTGAGTAATTTAACTGTTGAACATGCTAATAGTATGTTCAGAACTAAAACAGATTGATCTAGAACAAATATTGACCAACTGCTACCAATGTCAGTGATACTGACTGGCTTGGAAACCCCAGCAACTTTCATCAAATTCAGATGGTAGCGACTGCTATGCTAAAACATTCACAACGGCTAAGCTATTGATTTTCTCCTTTCTGTGTCACACAGGGGTGAGGATTTTAATGGTCCTCATTATGCAACAGCATGCAGTGGTGGGCTTTCACTCACAAACGTCTGCCAACACTCTACTTTAGCTGATTACGATGGGGATGGCTGACTCGATTATCTGGCTGAGCTGCTGTTGTGTTCTGCTTTTTGCCGGTTGCTAACAGCAAAGCTAAGGTTAGCTAGAGCAACCTGTGTGTAGTCGCATTAAGCAGCTGAAGTGATTTTGGAGTCAAAATGAATGTGCTGCACATTAAAACTATAGATTTTGAAAGTGTGTGGTCTTAAGAATCATTTGAAAAAGAACAATAAGAGAAGCTAGAAACAATAAAAGACATGTATGCATAACAAAACACATGTCTACACAGTATGATATTGGCATGCTTTCCATATACTGGCAATTCTGACTTGATGATGACAGCATTTTAATCAGATATTGATAATTGATATGTAGTCAATTGCTGATGCTTGACAGACAGTAATCACTTGTCAGGGAATTGATTAGAACCTCATAGGCCTTACTGAAGTCTCTTTTAAATAACATCTTTAAGGTTTAATTAGGTTTAACTGTTATTGATCAATAAGCCAGTAGTGTTATATGTCCATAAACCAATAGAGCATGCTAGAGTACATTTCTTATTGTTGTCTGCTGCTTTTCAGGTTGAGACATAATGTCAGATATGTCAAAATCAATTGTTTTCAGTGCAACTAGAGCATCCTTAAGGTTTTGAAGAAAACTTTATCCTTGTGGTTTCTCATTGTTTAATTCAGAGAACATCTATATTGAGAACAAACAATAAAAATATTTTCCTAAATGGCAGGTGGCACAATGGCTTGGTGGTTAGCACGTTCGCCTCATGGCGCTGGGGTCTTGGGTTTGCACCCCGGGTTGAGTGGAGTTTTCAGGATCTCATGGGGTTCCTTCCACAGTCCAAAACATGGAGGTCAGGCGAATTGTTTACTGTAAATTGCCCTGGTGTATGTGTGTCCATCAATGGATTGCCACCGGGTCCTGGTGCCCTGTCCCAGCATCCAATGAAGGGATATGGTGAGTTCAACTAGTTAAGATGATGGATGGATGGATGGATGGATGGATGGAAAAATGGCTACATGGATTGTTATAAATGTGCGCTACCAAAAACATTCAACAGAACGTTAGAGTTAATTAATGCAGAACTTTTTCAGGGTCATTTTTAAAAAATAAAAATAGATATTTAAAGAACCATCCCCTGACATTTTTATGGAAACAGAAATAGATCATTTTATGAGTTCTCTACAAAGAACCTTTTTTGAGTTATGTTTGATATTAGTAAATGTAAGGTAACATCCATACCTACTTCCAATGACTGTTTAGTTTGGTGTCACTGGATTGCAGAGCTAGTGCTCAGTGGTGTCATTGTTGGATGTAAGTTGTACTCTTTGGCAGAACACATCTGAAATTCTAGGCAGGTAGACAGTTTTCAGCTGTCTGCTCACAGACAGAGCCTGTAAATTCGACGCTCAGCAGGTAGTGATACAGACCTGCCTGTCTCAGACGACAAGAACAGTGTGTCTGGAAGAGATTTCTGATGCAGTCAGTTGAGAAACCTTTTTGAGTAGATTCGTTCCTTCACTAAACTTACTTCTAATGTTAACGGCTTCCCTTCAATCTTTCAAGCTTTCCCAGCATTTGTGCTGCCAAAAGAGGCATCAGGACTGTTCAAGTGTCAGTCTATTAAGTCCTATGTGAGCGCGATTAGTATTACCGGGTGCTCCCATAATATGAATAATTGCTACATCAAAAAATAGAATATTGTGGAAAAGTTTTGTCGTAATTCAATGTTTGAAAAAACTCATTTTTTATATATGAGTAGATATAGATATTTCAAGGCTTCTTTGTTTTAATGTTGATCAGTTTGGTTTACAGCTCATGAATATCTGAAATGCAGAATCTCACATTCGAGTTACTGTCCAGTCCATTTTTTTCCCGATTCTTTCAAATCCAAACGAAATACTTTACTTTACCGTTGCAATCTCTGCAAATTGCATGAGTCACGTCAAGCCCTTTCTTACCCGGGCCGGGTTGACGGTAAAATCCAAAGTGTTTCCAAATGGTTACTTTCAAAGACCACGGCTTGAATGCCTGTACGTAGCCCACGCTGCTTCCTTGTTTTGCCCAGCACTACGGTGGCTGAGAAGGCACATCCGCACACGCAAAAAAAATAAATTTTGAAAACGAGAATCGATTCTGAATTGTTCAATGTGACAAACGCGATTCGAGCTTGAAGCGATTTTTTCCTGCACCCCTACTATCCAGGTGTTCGCATCTCAGCGCTGAGGTCTTGGGTTTGAGTCCCCATCTGGGTGCAGTTTCCATGTTCTCCTCGTGTCTTTGTGGGTTTTGTCTGCAGTCTCCGGTTTCCTCCCACAGTCCAAAAACATGGAGGTCAGGTGGATTGGGTATTCTAAAATTATCTCTATGTGTGTGTGTGTGTGTGTGTGTGTGTGTGTGTGTGTGTGTGTGTGTGTGTGCACCTAGCAATGGATTGACGCCCTGTCCTGGGCTTAGTTGGGATAGTGTAATGCCCTGTCCTGTGCCCAGTGAGGGGGTAGAAGACCAACTGCAACCCTAATAAGGCTTAAGCGGGTGTGATAACAGATGGAGTTACTATCCAAACAGTATCAACATTAAAATAAAAAAGGCTTGAACTCACTTTACATGTAATGAATAAAAAATGACAAACTTTTTTAAACTTTTGAAATTATGAACACAAACTTTTGTAGAGATGCACTACTACATAATCTACAGTTAAAAGCAGACAATTTTAAGGATACTTTCATTTTAAGGATGTTTTAAGGATTGTTTGAGTAGGCAGTGCCACCAATGCCACCAATAAAATACTGACATTATAATTGAATTATGAAGAGATGCACTAGTCGGGTTTTGTCCCAGTATGAATGTCATGCCATGGATTCATTTCTGAGAAGATGGTCTATAATTTGCAGAACCAGGAGGTTCCTCAGTAATAGTAACCAGTTTGAATTGATTTCTTGGCAATGTAATAACATTCCTAGTAATACAAAATAATCTGTTTTGCTCAAGTTCAAAACAAGACTACTGTAATCTGCAACATTTCTGGCGATGCCTCATCAGAAGCAAATAGAAAATGAGATATAAAGATTCTCTCACAAGGCATTTTCTTGTCCAGACATGACATGCCATGCTATGACAATTCTATCTGGGCAATCTGGAGTAATTAGATGAACATTTTCACTCTGTGATGAGTTGGATGTGGGTGAAATTAATATTATTGCTTAATATCAAACACAATGTTGTTGGTTAATCTTATTTTCAGTAAACATTTTTCCAGACAAGCAATGGACATAATAAATAGTCATTACTTTGATACATTTTTACTGTTCCATTATTTTCATGATGAGTGACGGGTTGACCTGGAAGTTTTGGTAATCAGTGCTGAAATAACTGCGGCCACGGTTTGTTTAGATAGCTGTTACTCTATATTTGTATTTCATGCAGACTTAACAAGCCGCTGTGGAGGCAATCATCTGAGTGATTAGAGCAGGCTGGTACACCTGTGACTCCAGCATGGACTCCCTCATCTTCTGCATTAATTCCCAAACCCGCTATAGATGATGCTGGCTTGTGTGTGACCATCTGAGCATTTTGGATCCTTTCTCAGACTGTAGCTGTGTCTAAAATCACATGTTTATAATCTTAATTGTGCAGTATATAAAATAACAGTGTAGAAAGTGTGTCCTAAACATTATTATTATTATTACTATTATTATTATTATTATTATTATTATTATTAGTGTTATTATTATTATTATTATTATTATTATTATTACTATTATTATTATTATTATTATTAGTGTTATTATTATTATTATTATTATTTATTATTGTATTATTATTGTTATTATTGTATTATTATTATTATTATTATTATTATTATTATTATTAGTAGTAGTAGTATTGTATTATTATTATTATTATTATTATTATTAGTAGTAGTAGTAGTAGTAGTAGTAGTAGTATTGTTATTATTGTATTATTATTATTATTATTATTATTATTAGTAGTAGTAGTAGTAGTAGTAGTATTGTATTATTATTATTATTATTATTATTATTATTAGTAGTAGTAGTAGTAGTAGTATTGTATTATTATTATTATTAGTAGTAGTAGTAGTAGTAGTAGTAGTAGTATTGTTATTATTGTATTATTATTATTATTATTATTATTATTATTATTATTATTATTATATCATCTCATCTAAAATACCATGTATACAGTGCAGTGTTCCCATCACTTCACAGGGACATTGGGATCCACATCAAACACAGGAATAGCACCTCAGAATGTTCACACCAGCACCACACACAAACTTTCTTTGGTCTCCCATCCAAGTACTAAACAGACCAAGGCGTGCTTAGCTTCAGTGGATTTGCATGTTATGATATATGGAGATACTATAGTGATACTGTAGGATGTTGTAGGATGTCCATTTGTTTTTATTCTTGAAACTTGGAACTTGAGGGCAGCCGTAGCCTAAAGGTTAGGTTGCTGTTTTGATCCCATGAACAACAGGACATCGCCGAAGGGCCCTTGAGCAAGTCAGTCATCTTCCAACTTCTGAACAAGGGCTGAAGTGCATCTTAATGAAGTCTGTAAAGTGAGGTATAATAAACAGGATGAAATCAGAGTCTGAAGAGTGATTCACTGCTTTGATTACAACTAGAATCTCATTCTTTCCTGGCATCATGCAGAGCTGACCTGCAAACACCCAGATTATGTCCATATTGATTAGCCTTAAGACTTTGATGTAACCAACTATGCAAAATATGGAAACATGCTTGCAACTGAAGAGCAGCTCTCAGAACTACTCGACATGCAGGGTTGCCAACGCGTGTGGGTCTTTTGCAATTCTCTGCAACATATCTGTGAAATATTTTAATTACATGCCTGGCTTGTTACACTTGCCCTGCTGTCTCTATACTGCTGCTTCCTTCCTCTGATGGAGCCATTGGACTCTGGAATGTAGAACCAGACGATACAACTGTTGTTTTGCTAATTGTTTTGGATCACTGGCCGGTAGACCTGCAGGCCCAGGCACTTTCTATTGCTGCGTTGGCTTTTTCCTTATTTAAGGCCTAGACTTTAATTAGCCAAACGAGCCCTTCTCTTCTGTGTCGACATTAAAAGCAGATGATGGCCATTAATCTCACCTGCCTACACACATAATGAATTCTGCTGTTTTATTATCATCATTTTTCTTGAGCTGCGGTCATTAAATGTCAGCTTTAAGAGCTCAGAACCTCCAGTACTATGCAGGTCTCAGGATGATGGGTTTGATAAGAGCCGTGTTGAATTTTGTCAGTGTGGTTAGCTCAGGCTAATTATATTTTTTTTTTTGTTTTTTTGCATTTAATCATTTGGCAGGTGCTTTTATCCAGCAGGACTTAAGATAAGGAAAGATAAAAAAAGTAGAGACACAGAGAATGATACTTCTACAGCTAATGGTCTGAACTCTGAATGAATAGAAATGTACCACATCAAAAATAAAATGTGCCAGATTTGTCAGTCTTTGCTCTAGTACAGACTTTATAGATGTTAGAAGACAGCTGTGAGAATTTGTGAGATACTGATGTTGGATGATTAGTTGTAGATCACAAACAGCATTCCAACTCATTGTAGGCATTGACAGAGGTCCATCATTCCAGAGAACATACAGGGGTTGGACAATGAAAGTGAAACAGCTGTCATGTTAGTGTGGGAGGTTTCATGGCTAAATTGGACCAGTCTGGTGGCCAATCTTCATTAATGTCACATTGCACCAGTAAGAGCAGAGTGTGAAGGTTCAGTTAGCAGGTAAGAGCACAGTTATATAGTATATTACAATGCACACAACATTATGGTGACATACCAGAGTTCAAAAGAGGACAAATTGTTGCTGCACGTCTTGCTGGCGCATCTGTGACCAAGACAGCAAGTCTTTGTATCTAAATATTATTGAGCCACTTTGGGGTGTTTTGGAGGAGCGAGTCAGGAAACGGTTTCCTCCACCAGCATCACGTAGTGACCTGACCACTATCCTGCAAGAAGAATGGCTTAAAATCCCTCTGACCACTGTGCAGTGGTCTAAAACCAGGTGTTTTCATTGTCTAACCCCTGTATTTTAAGTTATTTTAATTAGTTAAGTTTTGCTGAATGGTCAGCATGAAAGCGCAAGAATGACTCAAAAATGCATGAATGATCATGCCAGCCTAATAAAGTTGACTCCAGAAAAAAAAATTATCAACATGCATATTGTAGAAAATAAAGCACCAAGCATGTACATTTTTAAAGTGGTATCTTTAATCACACTGTTATGGTTACGTTACTGTCTCTGAAACACCAGTACAATCCTGAGAATGGATGCAAGGTGGACGTTTTTTTGTTTATACCTTCATTTAAAATGCTAAACAGTAGATTCTTATCTTAATTGATATTACTTTGAAATGCAAAATGGCCAAAAGTTTGCAGACACCTACTCACCAACATTTATTCTTCATAGCTGTTGAAACATTGCTGTGAAGATTTGATTGCATTTAGCCATGAGAGCATTAGAGAGGCCAGGTACTAATTAAATCAAGTTGGGAGCATTCGCTGGAGATCCAGAGAATGCACTTCCACTGCTCCACAGCCCAATCATGACTTTATATGCCTCTAACATGGTGACCGTAGGGTCCAGCTGCTCCAGAATCCCCCATACTATTATTGCTTTTTGGTGAAGTTTGAACACCCGTGTCAGCAGTACCTGAATTCAGGAATGTAAAATGCAAAAGACGTTTGTACGTATAGTGTATGTATAACTAGTCTCATTATTATTCTACCCGCTCCCTGTAATCTTTTTCACCTAAACTGATCTCTGACATCACTTGATTTGGCTTCTGATCAGTCATGCAATACCACTTCCTCATTTAATTAGTGATGGATTAATCAAGTTTTTTTTATCAGCATGTAAATGTCTGATTCAATTGAAGCTCATTAGATTGACTTTAATTCTCTTTTGTAGCCCACCATCTTTGGGACACTGACTGACAAGCCGCTGAGTGACCACAACTCAGTAAGTAATTTTATATAATAATAATAATAATAATAATAATAATAATAATAATAATAATAATAATAATATTCTAAGTTGATCAGTCTCACTTCTGTAGTATCTTCTATATTATTTGATGTAATTCTATGTAAATACATGCATCATGCTTTTACTGGCATTAGCACATGACTCTTTTTTAATGTAAACTTGAGTGTACAAACCAATTAGGTACTTACACCAAAAGTGAAAATGTAGGGTTGTAAGATGTTAGAAAATCATGATGTACTTTTAGACTAAGCAGCATACAAAAGATGTGCTGACCTGTCTCAGTCATCATCAGTCAGATCCAAGTGCCAGTGGTTGGCACCAAGGCAACCAAATTAATACCAACAAAAGGAATAACAAAGCATCTCTGGACTTGGCAAGTCACAGAGAAAGAGTTGGTCCAGCATCTGAGAGAAGCACATGGGATCTGCCAGGTGGCAAATGGTTTACTCAATTACTGAACCATGGGGAGAGAGGACACATACAACTTTGTTCTTTATTTATCAGAACAACAAACAAACAAACAGTCACACAGACATTATGTCATATCAGGCCATCCACCTAAGTGACAGTAATGTTTTGGGAAGTATCTGAAGGTTGGCTTTGGCTCAGGTGTTGGCACTGAAACGTCTGGACAGCTTGTTCTTCCAAACTCTCTGGTGGTCTAAATCAAAGACAGAAGATTTGTTCAGCTCTTCTGCTCACACATGTACTAATACACTCCAGAGCTGAGAATATCAAACCATCATATCCTCTGTGCCTGGTTCTTCACACTTTTTGTTCCAGACTGTATTTTTCATTCTTTGGATTAGGCCATTGATGAGACGGAAATGATTCATTTAGCAAGTCTAGCATAAGTTAGACAGGAGATAGAAGCTAATTAAAAAGTGCTAGGTAGCTTGGACAGCAGATCTGCCTCTTAGCTCTTCTTGTTTGAGGATGCTAACAGTCGGAGGCCTTGTTCAATTCTGGAGAACTGGAGGGCATCAGCCGTGTTTTCTCAGCCTAATGAAACCTACAAGGATTGGACGCGCTCAGAGATGCGTAAAGACACAGGTGGATCTGTGCCCAAGATTATGTTAACGTATGCATGTCGAACAATGGCTCCCTCCGCGGCCCTGTGCGCCAGAGGAAGGCAATGCATGAGATCACTGCAGAGGGCTTAACTCCAATGAGATGGGCTTTAAGGATTAATGCAATTACAATAGCACCAAAGGCCAAATTAATTTTTTTGTATTTTCTTGGAGAAGCATCATTCTTGGCAAACTTGGGCAACTAAATCCCTCCTCTACCCTCTCCGTTATGGCTTGTGATCCTTATAGTTAAAACATGGGTGGCTTACGTGAGGTTCATCTTTTCTTTTCGTTTTTTTTTTTTTTTTAAAGCATGTTCTACAGATGATCCTCTTTGCTGCACCATGCTTAAGCACAATGCTCCACCATTATAAGAACTGTTAGGGCAGATATTACTATGTTGCTTACTTTGAATCCGTGGCTGAGAATGATTGATGGGTAAAATTCTGTTGGGAGACAGGTTTAGTCAATATGATGGTGCAAATTCAACACAATAGACTGTAGTGAAGTCCATGTTTTCTGTCATCCAGCTTTGAAAGATTAGTGTCTAGCATAAACAAACAGGAATGAAAGACTACCTGCTGGTGAAATGATTTTCTGTCTAGTCTAAATCAAATATTTTGTCATGTCGGGCCAGTTATTGTCATTGACGAGTCTCTTTTCATCCGAATCCCTGAAGCGATTTTTGTATTTTTGCCATTTTTCTGTAGAAAGAATGCACCAAGCCATAATGACGGCAATAAATTCATCAGCCATGATAGACAATTTGTCTGGCATTAGTGTATCATTATTATTTGATTGTTGATTGACCAGCTGCCTGAGGTTATTAGTGGTGACTGGTATCCCATGGCAACTGGCTGGCTGGCCAAAGTGGGGGAATTTTAATCAGTGTTTGCTGGTGAGGAGATGCTTTCTGGTCCACTGTAGGTTTGCAATTAAAGACAAACCTTATCATCAAAGCCACTGTCTTTATTCCTGTATGTGATAAGGGACACATATTAATAACACACAATTCAGACTCTCAATTCTGGTTTTTAGTAAGTAACTGTATTAATATACACATGTTTAATAAAAGCAATGATTCTACTCATCCATCCTCTCAAAGATTTTATATTATGAAAAATGTCATTTGTGTTCATTTGTGGGATTCTAGACAGCATGACATGTAAAGATTGAGTACAGCAGTAGATCTTTGTAAATCTGTGTATAGCACCACATAAACAAAACACTTTGTCCATCTATCAACAACCTTTCATCAATCCACCTCTTCATCAGACGTGACTCTCCGTCCTCGTATGGCTTCTTTCAGGGAACCAAACAGGTGATAGTCTAGTGAGAACAGGACTATAGGGAGGAGCTCAAAAAACTCAAAACCAAGTTTATGGAGAACATCAACAGCGGTGTATGGATGTGCATTATCATGCAACAACACAACACTGTTGGATAACAGCTGCATTTTGTTTGAATTTTAGGCTTCAACTCTTGAGTGATTAAAAGAAAGTAGCACAGAAAGTGTAGATAACACAATGCGGCCAACAGATGTTTTAATGGTAATAGTTTGGTGAAACTCAAATGTATAAAATTTGTGATTTTTCCATTTGCAAGTGTAGTGATCAAAGACATGTGGTGTCTGCCTGTTTATATTAGCACTGGTGCTACAGGGCTGATGCAGCTGACAAGTAAGGCATGTGTATACCCACCAATCAGTGTGGTGAAAGTACTTGGCGTCTGAGGGTATTTCAGACACTCTGATGTAGTATTTTTAATAAGTCTGCTCTAAACTTAGACTTTCCAAAAAATTTTCCGATGTGCTGATATATTGTGAAAACACTCTAAACATTTCTAACTAAGACTTTTGAGCTCAGAACTGAATAAACAGAGGTGTTGGCTACACACTGCTCATTACAGTTTTTAGACATTGTATGCGGTTTTATTTCTAAAGCTTAGCTAATGTGAGGTGAAACTGTCTTTTTCTCAGCCACTAACCCTACATTGAATATTTTTGAGATAGGTGTGAATAATCAGGTCTTTTGTTCAATCCACATTCCACAGATTCCAGGGCACTGGAAACCACCAATGGAATGTCCGGAATTACCATCTCATTATCATATGAAAGCTAGTGCACGTCTTTTACTGGGAAAATATGCGCAGCTGTCTGACTTGCTCTCACAGATGTGTCTCTGCTTATTTAAGCTCCTCTCACAAGAAACAAAAAAATATATAATTCAAGTTATATATATGAACATTGTGAACATGGTGATTTACAGTACATGTGGGCCATTGAGAGAGTGAAAGTAAACTTTCTCTTAGATGTTAACTATTGGGAATGTCTAGTCAGTGTGATTGTCCCAGATTTGGTCCATATTATTTAAGCAATTCCTGTTCTGATTGGCCAAGTGCTGTATTGTTGGCCCAGGCTGAAAGACTTGAATGTGAATAGGTGGAGCTAAACTGCTGTAGGCTGAATTTATGCTTTTTCATCACTAACATTAAGAACTTAATTAAGAGCAGGCACTATAGTTTGCATATATGGACTGTGTGGAAAGGAGAGTTGAATAATTGTGTGTTTATCAAGCATAACTAGAGTGACTTACACTGAGACGATGCTACAGGTCTGGTAAAACTGGACTGTATAATTTACCTTTTTATCATTCCTCACTCATTTTTCCTGAGTAATGCATGACCTGAAAGTCAGATAGCTTGTCCTTGAGAAATGCTGCACTCCTGAATCTCTGTGCTGCAAACAGTCAACAGAGCAAAGCCAACAACTTCTGGCACAATGTCAAAGTGAAATAAATAATAAAAAAAATAAATTTGGGTTATACAATATACAGATTAACATTAAAACACAAAAATGCCTGAAATATCACTTTGTGTGTAATTATTATAAAATATGACCATTTACCTTTGAATGAAATGAAGAACAATGAACATTTTTCTAATTTTGATATTTCATTGTGTATAGAACAATGACAACTCAACTATTTATGGTTGCACTCAATCTTTACACTTGACACATCATGTCTTGCTCCCACAGAATGAACCACAGACCGTATGGATACATTGTATATGTGTACAAACTCCATTTCAGTCCAGTTTCACTGCGTTTCAATAGAAAATGTTTAGCAATTGTATTGATTCTTGGCATCTATTGTGTTTTTGATTCCTCTTGAGTGCTCCTCATCCTCTGCAGGTTTTTTCTAGGTCACCAGTCACAATCCATCAGACACGTTTATTTGATGTCGTGTAACTGACTGGATCACCATGGCAACCAGAAATGCTTTTACACCAGCGTGCACTTTCTTAGAAATAAAAGTGGTCCGCAGATGGTCCCTAAAATAACGCTTGGGAATAAATGTAGCGCTGGAAAGATTTAGCCTCCGCCTTGCACACTCCAGGGAGCATTTCACATGAACTGAGCCTGCTGCATGGAATGCTGGGATAGACTGATGTTGAGTTTTGAAGGTCAGTTTCATGTGTGTACACAGTCATAAAAGAAACACCAAGAGAGGTCTGAGGTATTAGAAATGGGTTATTCAATGGCATATTAACGATCTTCTCATAGTGTTACAGGATATATAATTGAGGAACAATCTGAGGAATTCCAAAACAATGTCAAGTGTGAATGTTGTCTTTCATACATCACTTCTCCAGTGTTGGAGAGGAAGCATATCAGACAAAGGTTTTGTCGCCCACAGAAAGTAATGTGAAAATCAAACAAATAATTTACTTCAAATACAAAGATATGTTTCATAACATTGGTAAATGAAGTTGTGGTGCTATTAGAGCCATATTTAATACTTCTTGATATTTTAGGCTATTCTTTGCTATTCCTGATGACTTCATCAATAAATTGTATGAATCATTGTCGAGCCGCATGGGTGAAGCCCTTCAAGTTCATGGAAGTCACACAAAGTATTAAATATGGCTCTAATAGCACCACAACTTAATTTACCAATGTTATGAAACAAACGTATTTGAAGTAAATTATTTGTTTGATTTTCACATTACTTTCTGTGGCGACAAAACTTTTGTCTGGCCAAAATCTGACCTTTCTGTTTTCATTAAATGATCAATATTTCTGCAGTGAAGCAAATTTATTTTCGTACATTAAACCTCATTTGGGAGAGTTTCAGCTTTCATATGAGTCATTTCTAAAACCAATGGATGAATTTAAAGTCAGGTTAGCTTTTGTTTCCACAACATGGATAAGCGACAGAACTTCTGTCAGGGATTGTATGCTTCAGTACATGCATTATAAAACACTACGTGGCATGGTTTGTAATTTTTTCTTAATTAAAGTTTTGCACATATTCTAAAAATTCACCTGTCCCATTTTTTTTCACGTTCTGATCTATCATACACAATTTAAATTGTTTTGTATAATCTCAAGGTTCAAGGTCTCAAATTGTAGACATCTCAAGCATCCCAATATTTATATTGTTTTCTTCCACTGTACTTCCTGACAGTCACTTCCTGTTCTATTTATCCAGTACCATACATCTGAACTAAATCACATAGTACTCAGTAAGCGGCTGTCGGGACACACATTCATTAGTGTGCTCAGGGAAAATCCAGGATTACTGTGGTGACTGCCAGAGATTGGGATGCGACTGTTTGTAGAGCTGTTCCCTGAGGTCACTTGATTGGTCGGCTGTGGCTTGTTACATAACTAGTCAGGAACCTGCACTGAACCTTCTGTTTGACCGCAACTCTTAACCTCAGCCTTGGAACTTTCAAACACTGCTAGCACCTGCTAGCACGAGGAACACTGCTCTGTAAAAGGCTTATATAATGTCATTAAGCACAAAGCTGGGAAGTGTAGAAGACCTCATAAAAACATATTAATGTTTCAGTAGCAGAGCCACAGGCCTTGGCTGGTTCTAGGAAATACTGAATTGGAGTAGAACCTTTAAATTTCGTGGAGTTTTTTTTATATCAAAAGGTTCTTCAGACTCAAACAGCTCATTTACCAAAAAATAAAGAAATTAATTAAAGAACTGTAAGGTTTCTTAGGCAACAAATAGCTTCTGTGGCACTGCTTCAAATAGCACGTTTTGTAAGCTTTTTTTAAACAAATGAATGTTTACTCTTTCTTTCTGGTAGTAGTTTTAGTTGGTTGAGATTTTAGTTGACAGTGTTTTTAAAGAATGTTTCTCTGATCCCAACATATCAACTGCATATGAGTGGAGTCACAATGATTCTATGTACACATCAAGATTCAGCCAAAATTGACTAAATAACTCATAAATGTACAGTACCAGTTTTTTCCCTACATTGTAAATGAATACTGAAGTCATACAGGCTATGAAGGAACACATAAGGAATCATGTAGTAAACTTAAAAGTGTTAAACAAACCAAAACATGTTTTAGATTCTTCAAAGTAGACACACAACTGATGTCTCAAACACATTAAGAGGCAAGAAATGCAAGTCATGAACTCTTGACAAGACACAGCTGTTAACTGAAAGCCATTCCAGGTGACTACCTCATAAAGCTGACTGAGAAAATGCCAAGAAAGCTGCATCTAAGCAAGAGGTTCCTACTGTGAAGAATGTAAAATATAAACATGTTCTGGTTTGTTTACTTGTTTGTTTACTAAATAATTACAGATGTGTTTACTCAGAGTTTAGATGACTTTAGTATTAATCTACAATGCAGACAGTTTTCAACTGAATGTCCAGATAGCGTATCCAAATTCTTGACTGGTATCCATCACCAAAACTCTTATATTACATCTAGTTCTTAATAAAGGTCTCAGACTAGTTGATGTGATTTGGGACATGATATAACTTGGATCAGTGGATCCAGAAAACTGTAAACATACATTTTCTAGCTGATGTATGGCTTTTGATCATTTTTTTGGTAGGTGATTGAGGCTGTTTCTATTCCATACTCGGCCATTTACTCTCAGACTCGTAGTGATGAATCCATGTCTCGTGCAAATCAGTTTTGACTCGTAGATGAGTCTAAAAGTGCTGCCATAGAATACAGCTCAGTTGTAGTATTTGGACTGCTTCATAGTGCTGTGATAAAGTATCCTTGTGGTTCGGGGTTTTACGGTAGTTTTGGCATGTTATCAATCGTGAAAACACTTTCATACCCCGAGGTGCATGTCATTTCATATCCCCCGTGTCTTTAGCAGGAGGGGTGTTGATGGTTGTTTCATTTCATGGTTCTGCAGGGTTCCCGTGCAGTGAATGTTGTTTTGGATCCCAATGTTTTACAGCTTTATTGGAGGCATGCATTGTTCGCCGTAGGGGTTCTTGCAGTGAGGGTGGTAATGAACTCAACCGCAGTGGCATCAAATCCCTGTGATACGGCAGGAATATTGTTATTGCCCCAAACCTACTCAGTCCTACATGCTGAACACTCTGATACCTTAAGTAAGATGTGGTTTGAGCATCTTCAGTGTTCAGATGATGTGACAAATTGATACCTTGGTTTTGATATGATTGTGATGAACATATGAGAAAGCATTTGTCTCAATATTTGTAGAAATAGGGTACATTTTAGAGCTTAAATGCACAATACTAGCATTTTAATACAGCTAATCATATCTGCTTGATTCTTATACAGTGGTAACCCTACTTACGAGTTTAATCCATGCAGGAGCCGAGCTCGTTAGCTGGTTTGCTCGTTAGCTGGATGCATTTTCCCCATAAGAATACATGTAAAACTGATTAATCCGTGTCAGCCGGCCAATATACAGTATACTTTAATATGCTAAATAATGTGTTTATATGGGTTTTTTTTTAAATAAACTCATGTAGGCTGGCGGCTAAGGAGGACAGGAGGACGGGCGTACATGTATGACATGGTTACACTTATTATATGAAAAGTAAAAGTAAAATTTATCTAACTTTCTTGTTCACTACCTTTTGCTACCTTAGCGTCGCTTTCACTAGCTCTTTCACTTTCACTGGTCAGCGGTCAAAGGTAATGACTGACCTCTTCTTCTAAGCTAGCATCTAGGACATGCTATGACTGCAGCGCCCCTAGTGGTTGGCATAATTGAACTAATTTACGCTACTCGTTACTTGGAATTTTACTTGTTACCTGGAACAAAAATATTCAGAGATCTCGACTCGTTACCTGGAATACTCGTTAGTAGGGATGCTTGTAAGTAGGGTTACCACTGTATTAAGACAATGAAATAATCTGATGTGTTATGAGTTTGCAAAGAATTAAAAACTCCTCAATGCAAGATAATGCTAACATTCATTATAATATGCTAAATGCAAGCGAATTAACTCTTCTTAAAAGCTTCTTATACGTCATGTTTGACCTGTTCTTTGAAGCTTTAAAAACTGGTCTCGGACAAGAGGCACTCAAGACAAAAGTATCATTGTTGCTCTTATTTTACTGGTTTATAAGGCTCCATTCCACATTTGGATCTGCCAAATATTTTGCATGTTTTCCTTTGCTCTTTTACTAATATTGGCAATACCCAGTGAAGTCAGTTTGTACTCTCATAAAGAAGATTTAGCTCTGAAGCTTGAGTTTATGTGCCACTTTATTCATTAAAATATTGGCACCATCAGCACAGTACATACCAAATCATGTCAAAGCAAAGTTACATAAAAGAAACTTCAAGAACAGGGGCCTGAGCCAGTGCCTTGTCGGAAAAGCTGGAATGGATGGCTGTTGCGTAGGTCCTAAATTCACACTGCGCTGTCAGTGTTGGGTGAAAAAGCACTGCTTTTGTTCAGGGGAAAGCTTCCACAAGCAAGCTGTTGGAACTCGTAAACACGGGGCTTGACTGACCTTCCTCCAAATGTGTTTGTCTTCCAGAGAAAGGCTGCTTTTGATGAGCTCCTGACTCAGCTGTTTTATATGGGCCATGCGTTATGGATGGGCGACCGCAGCCTGGACTCCCTCTAAAGATGAATTTCATTTTGTTTCAGACTCCAGTAACAAAAGCATCTTTTGTCTTTAGTGGCCTAGATCAGTGAGTTTAGTGGAAAAATAAATCTCATGTCAGTGGTTGTTGATTCTTATAATCAGGCTAGATTGTAAACACGATAAAGTCATTTTTGTACCGTTATGCGGGAATATTATTACAACGTTTTTAATTGTCATTTTATCATTTTAGTTGTGAAACAAGCACATCTGTTAATTGAATAAGAAAATAATTAAATACATTTTTTTTAAATACTGGTATTTTTAATGTGTTACAAATGATACAATTGTTATTGATGTCATTCAGGTTTCAGTGTAGTTGGTCAAGTATTCCTACATGGCAGAAATTCACTTGGCCTTGTCCACACGTAGCCGGGTATTTGAATAAACGCATATATTTTTATCCACATGCAAACGCAGTTTTACACCAAAAACGATTTATTATGAAAACTCCGGCCAAAGTGGAGATTTTGAAAAACTCAGTTTTTGCGTTTGCGTGTGTACGTATGAAAACGGCGTTTTAGAGTCCAGAACATCACAATCTGCGACAAATGATGCTGTGACGTCATATGTAATTGTAAAATGTAAAAGCCACTGTAATTGACTGCCTTGCTGTGGAAGGATGAACGCCAGCAGAGAAGTTTTCATTTTTATGTTAATTCAAACACTCCTTGTGTGTTTGTTTTTACAAGTTAAGCTTCTCCAACACGTGGAGGAGCAAAGGAGAAGTTTTTTATTACTTACTGTTTTGTTTTGAAGGATTCTGATTGGCTGACATGGGCGTTAGCTTTGTGTTACACCGCCATCTATGCGCATGGCGTCTTTATGACAACACTCTACGGCGTATTTATGCGGATTCATGTAGATGAAAACTTTTTTTAAAACGATCTCGTGTGTATGATATTATTTTTGAAAACGATGTAGGGGAGATATTCGTTTTTATAAATACCCGGCTACGTGTGGACTAGACATGCCCCTAAACTTTGAACTTCTTGTTTTAACTCAAGTAAATATCTGCTTCAGTGAGAAGCGTTTGCTGAAGGTTTAGAAACAAGCTCCTCAAATCTTTTTAAACCTCTATACTGTATATGTGTTATGTTGTAGTGTTGTTGTTTTTTTAAAGGTATTTTTAAAAATTAAACTCCAATAAGTTCAACAGCCAACGCATCCATACTGTACATAAAAACCTGCATGCATTGTGCACCCAAATATTACTCTCTTCTGAAATAAGAGGTCTAAACTATTCAAAGAATTAGCGTCGTAAAACTGACAGCCTCAACAAAGACACAGCACATTTTGTTTAGTGATATTGGTATTTAATAGTTGTAGTATTGGCCTTTTATCAGTTAGATTAGAGACATTAAAAGCTGAGGAGGCTGATCACTGGATGAAAAATGAATGGAAATGCTTGTACAAAGTAATACGCAACATGGCATTTGAATCACGCAAGGTTGTGCCCTTCAACCAAAAGAGCTGATCAGCTTAATGGTAAAGACACCTGTGGGAAAAGTCCCACCTCCTCCTCTTTGCTGTGGAGCTATGCACATACATAGTAGCTTGAACAGTCAGTATAAACTTGTTTTTTTCTCTGTTATGTGAGTGAAACATTACATACGATTTATATCATTTTTGAAAAGTTTCTTTAGTTTTTTAGTTTTGTGTATTCAATGTTCATAAACATAGAACCCTGGTCTGGCATGGCTGGTATAAATACTAAAGCTGATTGACAAGTGGCCAGACTTGGCTATAAGGACTTTAAAATCTCAGAAGTGTTGATTTGCTACAAGCAGGTATACAACATTATTCACATTTTGACTGATGTAATAGGTTCATTTGTATTGCATGTATGACAAAACGTGTCATATTTGGAACTTTGTTGTTCATAATAGAGTAAAAAGGGCATTTATTGGTCCCATTAACAAAAATGGTAGGGATGGATCGAAATGGGAATTCTGTGCTGATATATATCCAGCGTTTTTCCTGCACACTTCTGTCATTGCTGATACAGATACACAAATGTAGAAACTGGAGCTATGCACATCCTGCAAATGATTAAATGAAGCATGACTTCAGATATCTATTACGCTAGAAACGACAAAGATGTTGTCTTCTGCTTACCTCTTACACACTCTAATGGGAAATTGTTATGGGAAAAGACAGTAATTGATAAAGTGACTTTCCCAAGAATCTGTCTCCCTCCCTCGCTCTCTCTCTGTCTCTCTCTCTCTCTCCTGAATAAAATTGGTTAGCAGGGTTGAAATTGCCCTCACAGACGTAACTTTTTGATGTGAATATCCATGAGACGCCTCGTTGAACCTGTGAAGTGTGATTCCGCCCGACACATATTGACTTCCTGCCTTCCGTCGTGGTTGAAAATTGCTTTTGGTAATGCTCTCATTTGCATGCCTCCCCCACCCGCTTCCCCCCTTTTTCAATCGAGTAATCCAAAAGGAAATGAAATTGGCTTAAGGATTCACAGACCTGGCTCAGATAGAGCAGTGGCTAAGATACCAATGAGCAGTTTAAGCGGATTAGCTAAAATGTAATAGGTTATCTAATTAAAGTGAGCCGTAGTCTCAAAATTGAGACTCCAGATGTTTGTTAGTGACTGGTAGAACAGCAGGATGGTTATATTCTGTAAGGTCAGCAGCGACGGGGATAAAGTTGAATTGCAAAGCTTATTTAGTATCAAACTGTGTTAAGTAATGTCAAGTAGACATGCTTATGTTAAAGAATATACAAAACAACAGACAATATTAAGGCTTCAGTTTGCTTGAACCCTATTTGCAAATCTTGCTTCTATTATGTTATCTAAGATATTGTTAAATGTCCAGTAGCTGTATCAAGACCAGAAAGGCTCTGCTTTATGCCGTATAGTGAAATAAACTTTTGGGAAAATCATCAGCTCCCAAAACAAACTGAGAGTGACACATGTCAGAGCCATTCACTGTTTGTTTTTGTAACTTTCTGTTTGCTTAAGGTCATGAGATCAGCACCCAATGTCTGGGACCTAGCAAACACAATGCTGCATGAATAGAGAAAATTGAGCTTCGCTGTCCTAAAAAGTCTAATAAAGTCTAATAAAAACAATCAGCTGATCACAGTAAACGTCTTTAAAAGACGTATGAAAATTCACTGATCAGAACAGTCAGTTAAGGTAGGTATATACTCCCAAACTAAAATGTCTAACATTAAATGATTCATAATGTTTTTTTGAACCATATGAATCAGTAAATGGCAAATAATTCCTAGGTTACATAATTTGCATAAATTATGCAAATTAGCATCCAATATGGCCACCGAGAGGCAGAAAGTTATGTATTTTCTAAACGGTATATCTCAAAAACCACTAAAGATTTTGACTTTATTTTTTTTAACTTTTATATATACCCAATAAACTCATGTCCTGATGGAAGGAAATTAAATACAGATGAAACTTATTGAAGATAAAGACAAGTTTCCATTTTTGTCATTTTTCCACACCTAATTAAATATTCAAGCCTGCTAATCTAGTACTTACAAAGGTTTGATCAAAAAATGCTGAGATCATCCCATGAAGAAATATATAAAGTATCAGTACTCCAAAAATCAAAGAGAAATCTTTAAAAATACCAGAGATATCATGCTTGAAAGATTGCATGGAAGCCAACTGACTTTTTGGGAGTATATACCTACCTTAAGCTTGATTATAATGAATGACTGATGCTGTAAAAACGCCCAGAAACTCTAGTTCAGAAACTGTATGAGTCCAGCTTAAAAAGCTGTTTCTGGATGAAAATTTAGTCTGAATTGAGTTTAGGGCTCTTTTTATCTGTATGGGCTCAATTATCTGTAACATACATATATGTATATTAGCTCCCTGGACAAAAAATGTGTTTATTATTAGAATTTCGGCCAAAAGCACAAATGCATTGCCTGGAAGTGATGTCATTTTCATTCGCTGGTAGTTCCTGTGCGTCAGCTCAGAGAAGAATTTCCTGTAGTCTGGGATTACACTTCAATACACTTAGAAATTCAGATACTTCCTTCACACTATGATATATATACTGTAATGTTCTGAATTATGTCTAATACCCAAGAATTTTGATTGTAATGCATTGTATTACTACATTGTAGGATGTATTGTGGTACTTTGTTCTGCCTTACCCACACATTAGGCAGAGACATTATTTTGGGGCATGGATTTAAGGTGCTGACAGCAAGACTGCCAAGCTGTCAACAACTATAAAGACAGTGTCACAGGCACCATCACCACCAACTTTGCACTCGAGGCTCAGGATATACAGCTTTCAGTTGGTCTCTGTGAAGCAAGGCAATTTATAATGCAGCTTTCATAACTGAAGGTTTGCAAAACTAAAGTGGGAAACTCAAGAAGAGCTCAAGAAGAGTCCCAGCAGAGTACAGTATAAAATGTATTTGTTATTGTAGTATGAGATCTCTTCATTTTTGCAGAATTGATCTCTGCAAAAATAATTGACGATAGGCAATAACATATAAATAGACCAGCATCTGGTTCAGTATATTTTCAGCCTGAAAGAAGAAAAATGTTCAAGAATGTTCTCTATTCAGGAACAAGGGAGGAGTGAAATAGGTGATCTGCAACAAATATTTGATAAAGTTGGTAATTAGCAAACAAAGTCAATTTTGAGTTTGTTTTATTGTTGAGATCTTAAGAAAGTTCTCTGTGATGCTTTGTTATTGTTTATATGATACATATGGTCATTCTGACAGATTGCAGTACATTACAGGAAGCATAGGGGGCGCTATGGGCCTAAAGCATAAAAGAAGGAACTAGTTGTTATATAGATGGAACTTTGAATGATTAATTAGCAAGGAGATGAATAGTTAGAGTGCATAATACATCAGTTTATGTTCAACAGACTGCATTGTGGAAATAATAGTTTGTTACAATCTACAGTGTACAGTGTCACCAAAAACCAAATGGTCTCAATTTTTACTTCAGGAAACTTGAAAGGGTTCACCCACTGATCACTGTGGACAGGAGAAGCCATCTGAAAGAATCTAGCAGGCTCCATTTCCAGTGGTTTTTGTCAAAACATTACATTTTTGCCAAAACTCCATAGGAAACTGAGGTTGACCTGCTTCAATTTCACTGGACTTCCAAAGGCTGCTGACTTTTCCACTGAAAAACTTTGTGTAATAACAGCCATTCTCTTTGCCAAGATGTGCTCATGTTTATTATCATGTTTCTGCCAAGAATTTTCATTCTTTTGTTCTTAGATATAAAGAAGTAATCATAATTTCGGCAGTGTGTTTAAAGGTTTCCAAAGGGTTATTCTCATAGAATTCTAGGAAGTGTTGTTTCCATTAACATGAATGATTATTAAGCTAAGAGTTCAAATGTCTTTTCATTTTGTTTCAAAAGGTCATTTACAGCCTCTTTCCTATATTCCTTTCTTTCCTGTAATTGTTGTGCCACTTGCCTGGGGAAATGGACTAGAATACAGTGTTATGAACCAGTGTGGTGCAAAGGGCAAGACGTTAACTCAGTCATAAGTTCTGCTTTGGGTAACTCTGCAAGTTGGTTTAGAGTTTTGTCTGTTCAGTTCTCAGATCCTGAAGATGAAAGATCATCTTCTTCACACTACATCTTCAGGCACTGCCTCCTGAGTGCTTCTTCCACTGCTCAACTATATCCCCAGAAGAGGTCAATACTTCCCCGCACTTCCTAAAAACAGCCTCTGTGAGGTCCCCTCTCCCCCTCCTGAGTCTTTTTTCATGGCTTCTCCAAACTTTTCTCATTCTTGTGCTTTCTCTTCTGGCATTGCCTTTTGCTGCAGCTCCTATACCTCTCAATTGAATTCATAGGCCCACCAGACAGCACTACCTTGTAAACCTTCTCCATCAGGTACTAGGTTTGTGTCCCTGAGAAGCACTGACCCCCTTCCAACCACTTCTTTTGGCAGGACTTGAACATGGTTCATTCAGGCTCTACGTCCTTATGGGATCAAAGCTCCCAATTTCCAAGTGGTATTCTGATCTAGTATTGTTGCACCCCTTCATGACAACAGTATTTCCCAAATGAGACTGGACTCTTTTGGTAGGATAATGTGTCCTGCCACACTGCAAAATATCATTCGGGAATGGTTTGAGGAGCATGACAAAGAGTTTAAAGTGTTGACTTGATCAAACTCGAATCAATTCAGTAGAGCATCTCTGAGATGTGCTGGATAAACAAGTCTGATCTGTGATGGTTCCACGGGATTTACAGGATTTAGAAGATCTGCTGCTAAAGTCTTGCTGTCAGTTACTACAGGACACCTACAGAGGAATCCATGCCATGTCAGGTTTTGGAGGCATTAGGTGGACCCACACAATATTAGGCAGGTTTTTTATGTTATGACTGATTTGTGTAAATGTGTACTACTATATTGTACATGCATGCATAGTTTTTGTGTAATCCTAAACCAAGGAATGACCTCAGATTCTATCACTTCCCTTTAAACTGATGTGCTGGAAAGTGTGGAGTTTTTCCAGTTCTGTCAAGTATGGAATTACTCAAACAAACATTTAATTGTGTTATGCATGAATATATGTATATGTATAAATCCAAAATAAAACCTATATTTTATTGTCTGACTATTAAAACATGCAATATGACAGAGGAACATGTAAAATGTATCAGAAGTATCTGGATGTTTTCAAATGCTGTCAAATGTTTTTCATATTGTGCTACTGAAAAACTTGTAGGATTGTGTGATTTATTAAGGACTTATAATTAGTAGACCAGAGGAGGATGAGTCCGGTTCCTCCCAAGGTTTCTTCCTCCAGCTCTGAGGGAGTTTTCCCTTGTCACTGTCTCCGTTGGCTCGCTCACTGGGGATTTGGTGTTTGTTATTACTAACCCTGTAAAGCTTCTTTGTGACATCAGTTGTAAAAAGCACTTTATAAATAAATTTGATTTGATTTGATTTGAACTTGGTACGTGGTAGCAATCCTATGACATTCATTCAGGCCAGATTTGTTGCAGAACCTTTGTATCCTCTGATGTTATGTTGGTGTGGTGTTAAGATGGTATCAGCCTAATATTGAAATTACCATCTTTTTATGAATGCACGCTAATGTACAAATTATATTACAATTTTGAGTGGATTATGCATATCTGTATGCTCTGTAAATGCTCTAAAAGCATTCCCTTTATTTTTCACTTTGTTCTGAATTACACAACATATGGTGCAAAGCACCATCTGAATATAGCTATTAAGTCAACACTTATTTCTGTGTTGAAGAAAGAAAAGCTCAAACACCTCCTCTATACATTGGGGTGCAATCAGACTGAACTTCTAAAGCAGCAGTGATGAAAAGTAAAGCATAAACCGTCTAAGGTTCACAGCTGAATACTTTATACTTTTGTTCAGATGCTGTCTTTTACAGCAGAACAAATGAGACATTGGTCTGGTCAATTAAGCAGTGTGAGTTTTACTCTAGACAAAAGAAAGCTATGTTTAGCCTCAAGGAGCTATGAAAGGTTTCTTTTCAATCCTTTCATTTCTTTTTCTTCTTTGCTAGAGAAGGTTGAGTCATGTTTTATTCATGGCGTACCCAGCCCCTGGCAGGCAAAGAAATGTTTCAGTTAAGTGAGATTAAATTTGTTAAGTCATTTGTTAAATTGTTCAACGGGATAATGCATTTGGAATTTGCATGTGTGCCCCAGTGCTGCCTGTCTAATGTTTATAAATCTTTCAGAGACATCAAAGATCATGCATGCTTCTGCTATAGCACGATATTCGCTTGACACCTTGACTTACTAGAGAGAACTATTAGCATATATTAACTTTAGTAAGGTAAGTGGGTCTAAATGTCCTTTTAACAGTGACTTAAGGTTAAAACAATCTTTAATTGAACTTCAACAAACCATACAGTGCATTACTTAACTATTCAAGCTCAGATTGAAACACTCTATCTACAAAATATAGTGTTGGGGCAGCCGTGGCCTGGTGGTAGTGATCTGGTCTTGTGTTTCACTGCACAGATGGGTAAAATGTGGACGTCAAATTCCATTGAGTGCCATCACATTGGCAAAAAGTTGAAAATTGAATGTAGACATTGCTTCTAGTTAGTAAAATACCTAGAGCTCCTTTACCATGAATTACTGCAACAATGCAGTGTGGCATTTAGGCAGTCAGCTTGTGGCACTGCTGAGATGTTATTGAAGTCCAGGTTGCTTTGCTAGTGGCCTTCAGGTCATCTGTATTGTTGAGTCCTTCTCAGCTTCCTCCTCCCCTAACCCTATAGATTCTCTGTTGGGTTCAGGTTCAGAGTGATCAATCAAGCATAGTAACATCATGATTATCAAACCATTTGGTAGTAGTTTTGGCACTGGGCAGGTGCTAAGTCCTACTGGAAAAGGAAATGGGCATCAGCATTAAGCTTGGCAGCAGATGGAAGCATGAAATGCTCCAAAGTTTACTTGTAGATGGCTGCATTGACTTTGGACTTGATAAAACACAGTGGACCAACACCAGCAGATGACATGACACAGCAAATCATCAGACTGCAGAAACTTTACACTGGACTTCAGGTGCCTTTGTCTGTTCAGGAGTGTTGATATTAGGAGTGCGGAAGTTGTAGCCTGAGAGATACACAGTATTTATACTGTTTGAATACTCAAGATACTCAAGCTCCATCAATGTCAATAATGAGTCAGAGTGATGTTTCTGATCCAGAACTAATCATTCATCATCAGTGTTTTGCCTCACTAATGCTTTTGAGGTTGGATACCATCAAATTCTCAAAGGGCAACAAACTCGGAGCCAGAGTTGTACAGCGGTGATGATAGGTACCAGAAATCTGAAGTAATTAATGCTTTGTTAGGTAGGCTTACTAGTC
This sequence comes from Crenuchus spilurus, assembly GCA_036984385.1. NCBI lineage: Eukaryota > Metazoa > Chordata > Actinopteri > Characiformes > Crenuchidae > Crenuchus > Crenuchus spilurus. The sequence goes on along the minus strand of BRDA01013336.1, from coordinate 59,435 downwards.
ATTTTGGATGGTACAGTAAATAGCAATACAGTGGTACCCCTACGTACGAGCATCCCCACTAACGAGTATTCCAGGTAACGAGTCGAGATCTCGGAATATTTTTGTTCCAGGTAACGATAAAATTCCAAGTAACGAGTAGCGTAAATTAGTTCAAGTATGCCAACCGCTAGGGGCGCGGCGGTCGTAGCATCACCTAGATGCTAGCGTAGAATAAGAGGTCAGTCATTACCTTTGACTGCTGTCCAGTGAAAGTGAAAGTGCTAGTGAAAGTGACGCTAAGACAGCAAAAGGTAGTGAAGAAGAAAGTTAGATACATTTTACTTTTACTTTTCATATGATAAGTGTAACCATGCCATACACGTACGCTATTACACAAATATACAAAAAAACAAAAAAAAATATTTGCTCTGCTGTTACACATCCGACCGGAGATTCCTCCTGTCCTCCTGCCCGCATGCACATACCGTACCAATGTGAATAGTATACTTTTCATTTTCATTT
>BRDA01013336.1:36314-58924 GCA_036984385.1 Crenuchus spilurus | reverse complement strand
CAATAATGAGTCAGAGTGATGTTTCTGATCCAGAACTAATCATTCATCATCAGTGTTTTGCCTCACTAATGCTTTTGAGGTTGGATACCATCAAATTCTCAAAGGGCAACAAACTCGGAGCCAGAGTTGTACAGCGGTGATGATAGGTACCAGAAATCTGAAGTAATTAATGCTTTGTTAGGTAGGCTTACTAGTCATTTTGGATGGTACAGTAAATAGCAATACAGTGGTACCCCTACGTACGAGCATCCCCACTAACGAGTATTCCAGGTAACGAGTCGAGATCTCGGAATATTTTTGTTCCAGGTAACGATAAAATTCCAAGTAACGAGTAGCGTAAATTAGTTCAAGTATGCCAACCGCTTGGGGCGCGGCAGTCGTAGCATCCCCTAGATGCTAGCGTAGAATAAGAGGTCAGTCATTACCTTTGACCGCTGTCCAGTGAAAGTGAAAGTGCTAGTGAAAGACACGCTAAGACAGCAAAAGGTGGTGAACAAGAAAGTTAGATACATTTTACTTTTACTTTTCATATGATAAGTGTAACCATGCCATACACGTACGCCCGTCCTCCTGTCCTCCTTAGAGGCCAGCCTACACATTGTCGTCTCGTTTATAAAAAAAAACAAAAAAACATATAAACACATTATTTAGCATATTAAAGTATACTGTATATTGGCCGGCTGACACAGATTAATCAGTTTTACATGTATTCTTATGGGGAAAATGCATCCAGCTAACGAGCAAACCAGCTAACGAGCTCGGCTCCTGCACAGATTAAACTCGTAAGTAGGGTTACCACTGTACTAAATATCACAACATATTGTTCCTATCACACCATTGCAAAGAAATATTAATTAATTAATTAATTAATTAATTTATTAATTTATTTATTTATTTATTTATTTATTTTTGACCTGAATGAAACCACACACACAACAAAGAGTCCTGACCAGTGGATCCAGTTCTCAGAACAAACATAGAGTGTAACATTGTTACATTGTGGCAAATAATTTACATATGCTTGCATCACCCGTGTTATTAACGTTTAAACATTAAATGAATGTGGACATGATTCATATGAGAGAACGTACACTACAGCATATTGAGTCATAAATATTCAGCGTGTTTAGTATTTGCGATTGGCAGTGGGAATGGCTCAGACTGGACTGTGAATAGATCAAATTATATACACCACAGGATAGTAAAGTAAGATAATTTTTTAATATCACTTTGAAATCAGGAGATTTTTGTGATTGTCTGCTTTGAAATTGACCTAAATTATCCTGGAGTGTGGCCAGACCAAAAGAAAAAAAGAAAAGAAAAATAATTTTGCATTGTATATTCAAGTAATGTCATTGATTTTTCATTCATTTATAATTGGCTCTATAATAACTGACCAGTTAATGAATCTCTTCTATTATTGCTAGTACGTGAGAGTTAATGGTCATTTCACATTGCTGTTGTTACTTTCAGTGTATCATTTGATGTAATTGCACAGTGTCTCATTAGTAATTCTCTCTTATGTCCATTCATGGGGTCAGCCTTCAGTTCTGTATCTTTGCTGTCTTATGGATCCTTTGATGTTCATGTTTTGAGTATAAAGTCAAGGTCGTGCGTGGATGTGTAGATAACAGATTTTTTGGATCTATGTTTGGAAAGTCTGAAATATATGTGTTGCTTGACTCGGGAGTTTCTTCTCCACTTTTGGTATCAGTGATGAGCTGTTTAAACACGCAGTGTTTCTTTAGTCTTTGATTTGGAGCTTTTAGAATCTAAACTAACTTTTTTTAGGTCAATTGATTGAGAGCTCTTTTTTTTCTTCCATATTAAATTGAACCTGTGAAGTTGTAACAACTCACCTTTCATCTTCAGTGTATTTTGACTCCATGGTTGAAGCTTTGATGGCTTAAAGCAGCTCTTAGATCAATTCACAGTCCATGTATACTGGTTAAAACTGAACATGCATACTTTTGGACATAAATCAGTGGATTTTTGGAAGGGCTAGTCTAATAAATGCACTAAATCATTTCTTGCCAGTTGAAATCTTTGTAAATCTAGTCAAGTCAGTGTACACTGATGAGTGACAGCATCCATCCATCCATTATCATACCCACTTAATCCTTATCAGGGTCACGGTTAGTCCCCTACCCCCTCACTGGGCGCAGGGCAGGGGATTACACTATTCAACTAAACCCAGGACAGGGCGCCAGTCCATCGCTGGGTGCACACACACACACACACACACACACACGTACCTACGGACAATTTTAGACTACCCAATTCACCTGACCTCCATGTTTTTGGACTGTGAGATGAAACCGGAGGAAACCCACGCAGACACTGGGAGAACATGGAAATGAGTGACAGCATTAGTAATAAAAAGTATTGGGACACCTGTTCATTAATTTGTCTGAAATCAGGGGTGTTAAATCAGGTTTGTATGGCTTTTGTGTGAGCAACTGTCTCAATTGTCCAGGGAATGACTTCTACTATTGCTGTGAGGTTTTGATTGTATTCAGCATCAAGGGCAGCAGATCCTTTAACAGGCCTGTGGGTTGTGAGGTGGAGCTGAACCACAATTTGGATGTTTCTCCAGCACATCTCACAGATCCTTAAATGAGATCAGGGAAACATCTTGAACTCTTTGTCATGTTCCTCAAACCATCCTTCTGAAGAGGCAACTGCCAATATGGAATACTGTTGCCATGACGGGCTGTACTGCTACTGTAGGTGGTACATGCCCAAGTAACATCCTATCTGAGGATGTCAGGAGCCAACAGAACATTACATGAGCAGTTAACTTCTTTTGTATTTGTAGCTATGCTAAATTAATCAAACCTCAGGAAAATATGATAATGTACACTCTGGTTCTTCAAGGGTTCTTTAGTAAAGAAAATGATTCTATATAGAACCATGAACACACCTTCATATGGATAAAGGGTTCTTTCAATGGTGAAAGGGTTGATGAGGAAAGTGTTGTAGATGGTTCTAAACCGTTCTATTATAAACCATTCTATTTATCAACTATGAATGGTTCTGTATAGCCCCCAAAGAGTTCTGCATTAGTTACAATTTCAAGTGTATAATAACAGAGGAACCCTTTTTGGTGTTATATAGAGACATTTTCAAAGGTTTTTATATACAAAGTAGAACCATCTACAGCACATTACTCATCGATCTGAACCTTTTGGGTTCTTTGACTGTCCATGGTTCTATATAAATCCATTTTTCAATAAAAAGAACCCTTAAAAAACCATCTCTTTTAAGAGTGTAGGTTAGAATTGGCACTATACCAGAATTTTGACTTTGATACCAATAACAAGTGCAGCATCACAATACTCAAAGAAACCTGAAGAAGCCTCATCATTGTTTTTAACACCAAAAGCATATTTGATAGAACGCAGACACATTTCTAAATGTTTACGGCCTAGCTCACATGTCTAATCTTAATTTAAAATGTAATCAATTTAATCCATGCAGAAGTTTTCATTTGCAAAAAAAATAAAATATAGCAAAATGTAGAAAAATCCAAATAACATTGTAATGCCAAAATAGTGCAAATATTTTTTAGGTATTGTACATACTGAAAGTAACTCTAATGTAGTTAATAATGTATTGTGATATTATGCTTTTGTCTTGAGTATTATACTAGAAAAGTCTTTGAATAATATATTGCTGTAAAGATATATTCACATTATTGTAGCTGAACTTAAATGCTTAATTTAATGAGAATATATGGAATACAATGGAAGCAAATTGTGTAGTTATATAATGACGTATCAAAGAAATGCTAACAATAGTATTGTGACTCAGCAAACCTTTTAAGATTGAAGCTTTGTCTCTGATCTTTGTCGTTCTAGTGAAAACAGTGTTTGAGTGAGAGGCACATGTGACAATATTATGGATGGCTCATGGATGGTGTCAATTTCAAGTTCCATTAACCTCAGTCTGACTTCAAATAACGCAGGCAGTCAAGGAGATCAAGGCAGTAGTCACCTATTCCAGATGAGGCTGTAACCCTATACACGTTACAGCTCTGTATATAAGGCCGATTTCTGGCCATCCGTGAAGCTGCTTCATGCTTTCGGTAGGATTTTTCCTCGTACAGTATTTACACTGTCCATCAAAAGTTTGGGAATACCGAGGATTTCAGAATATGTTTAATACAAATAAGCCGTTTTTTTGCCAGTTTACATTACTGTAATAATTACATAATTTATTTCTATTATTTTTATTAGTGTGTTGCATTTTACTATTTTTATTTATTTTGTGTGATAATCACTTGTTTTTGTTTTTGGTTAATTATATCCTCTGTTCAGCACTTTGGCACAGTTGAGCCTGTTTTTAAAGTGCTACCGTCATGGCCGAAAGTGTTGGCACCCCTGAATTTTTTCCAGAACATGAAGTATTTCTCCCAGAAAATTATTGCAATTACACATGTTTTGTTATACACGTTTATTTCCTTTGTGTGTATTGGAACAACACAAAAAAACAGGAAAAATAAGGCAAATTTGACATAATTTCACACAAAATTCAGGGGTGCCAACACTTTTGACCATGACTGTATATAAATAAAGTTGAGTTGAGTTGAGTAACATCTTAAAGACTAACTGGCTTGAAAACTGAAACTAACAATAACTGAAGCAATATTTCCCATAAGAAATAATGCATATCCAATTAATCTATTCCATAAATACTTATAAGTACTCATAAATATTAACAAAATAAACATTTTATATAGAATAACGATAGTTTTACATACAGAACACAATGAGACATAAATACAAAAGACTAATGAAATGGATAAATGAACATTTAACATCACGCTTACAGGTTTACGCTCTGTTTTAGAGTGTTACAGTGTGGTCCAGCCGGCAGCCTTTGTTTGTACACCCGTTCTCAGGATTCTTGGCTACTGTTTGTTTTCTCAGCCATTTTCAGCCAGCAGCGCTGCGTGCCTTCACTTTAATGTTATCAACGAGAAACAAAGTCAGAGAAACAACAAGAAATTAAGCCAGAATGAACTACAAACATGTGGGTGGATGCTTTGTTTTTGTGAAATTATTGACAAGTCACACCAATGAAAACCGGGTGGATGAACGATAACTGGGACAAAATTTCCCTGGAAAAAGTAAACGATAACCAATTTGTACGATAACGAGGGCAAACGATAGTCAAAGTTCCACATATTTGTACTTGAAAACCATTAGAAATGGTCAACATAATAAAGTCAACTTAATATTCCCCCTAACTTGAATGACACCTATGTTTTGGTGTCTGAAATTTGCTTTAGTTTTACTCTGGAGCTACAAGGCTAAAGTAGCTAACATGTATAATAATTTATAATCTGTGCTGCAATATTGTTTCTTGTATATATGCGTAAACTCCACAAATTTTTATTTTCTGTAAGTTCTGTCAAAAGCTGACATGCAATGAAATTTCGTTCTGTATGCACTCGTGTATAAGGAATGACAATAAAGGTTATCTAAGTCTAAGTAATCGAAGCTTGTATAATCTAAATAGCATTGTGTAAAATGTACTTGAATAGAGAAGAATTTGACCTCTGCATTTAACCCATCCATGCTGTAAAACATACACACACACACTAGTGAACAAGTACAGTAAAGGGCAACGAGCATGTTGGCTCAGAGTGGTGGGCCGCCCTATCCATAGTGCCCAGGGACCAGTTGGGGCTTATGTGCTTTACTTAAGGGCCCAGCTGCTATTTGATCTGGTGTCAAATATGAGTGAAATTTAAATATTATCTTAGCAATCATGCAGTGACATTAATCCAAAGTAAAGGTTAAGGATATTGTTTTTTGTAACACTGAAAAATGTAAACAGATTAGAAATTATTCTTGAACTTTTGACCTTTGTATGTTTGGTGGTGACCAATAAAAACCCAAAGACGTGTGTATGTTTGTTCAGAATGGGCATTGACTGGGGTCTGTCGGTGTGTGTATATGCACACATAAGCTACTGTGTGTGTGTGTGTGTGTGTGTGTCAGAGGGACAGAGAGAGAGAGAGAGAGAGAAGGCCAGATAAAGAAAGAGCAGCCAAGCAGCAGCCTCCCAGGGCAATAATTGTTCCCTCGGGTGTGTGTGTGTGTGTGTGTGTGTGTGTTGGAGTGTGTGGGACAGGACAGGTGCAGGGACTGACCGTGCTCTCGGCTTTGTGACTAATGGAGCACGGAGGAAGAGAGGATGATGTGTGTGTGTGCGTGTGTGTGTGCGTGCGTGTGTGCTTGTGTGGGTGTGTGTGGAGGACGAGGGTATTTCAGACAGACTCGGAGGAGTCAGGCTCCATCATTAAACCTACACAGACTTTCAAAGCCTTACAAATGAGGCAGCAAATGCCGTACATCTCCCTCTGATATCTTTTCTCTTTTATGTCTCTCATTATTAGCTGCACAGCTCAGCGGAGTAGATGTTAATGCTTCAGAACAATGACAAAGTCGTCATTTAGAGCAAATGTACATTATTTCCAGCCTTGAATGTTGTTGATCTAGTAAGATTAGTGGAGATGTGAGGTTAATAAAGGTGACAGGTAATGGACCAGTTTGTAAAGCAGTTAGTTTTGTGTGAAATAATTAACCTTGTACCTTAAACCATGTCAAATTAATGAGTAGTCACAAACAGACTTGTGGTTTCTGATACTGTGATATACTGGAATCTATACAAAATAGATTCTTCAGTGTCTCTCATTATTAGCTGCACAGCTCAGGAGAATAGGTGTTAACATTTGAGCACAATTAACATGTTTAACTATTTATTTTTTTATTCAGAACAGTGTCTGAGTGAGCGCTGTGGTAGAGTCATCCTCTCTACAGTTTCTTTGTTGAAACAGACGTTGCTGGTGAACTGTGTGGCTTTTTCTTCAAATCCTTGCTTCAGAATGTGTTTTCTCAAAGGTCTCGCTGGAGACGCCACTGCCTGAGTGACGACAGATGAGAGCAGAGGGAGACTCACAACCTATTACCATCAAACCTGATGTGTGTGTGTGTGTGAGCGGGTGTATGTCTGCAATAGACCTGCTGAAGCGAACAGCCACATCACTTTTAAATCCTATCCTGCCAATCTGGCTCATGATGACAGACCCATGTCTGGTTACTTCATAACGAATCACTGTTGGTGATTAAACCAGTCCTACTTACTAAAATTTGTTCACACTTTCGCCAGTTCAGTATCAAACAGGGTTGCCAGGTCCAACAAAAATATCCAGACCAAAGTCAGTCTAAAACCCGCTCTTCAGAAGCTTAAACTAGCCCAAAATATATGTCTGTCACATATATGTTTGAAGCAAATGACAAAACAACTGAGTGTACGACTTAGTATTTTGTTTATAAGGGATTTATTATCAGTCCATCAAACTTTTTTCTTTTTCCCAGTACTTGCAATACCGCCTCCCGTATTTCCTCGTTTACATGGCATATTAGCTAGTGACTGTTTTCTCTTCACCTTCTCTCTCTCTCTCTCTCTCTCTCCTTTTCAGGCTCTTTCCTTATATTATGTTCTCTTCATTGTTATTGTTGTATTCAAACTTCCTTAGTGTCGACTTATACACTTTTGCCCGCCGTGTTGAAGTAATATCCTAGGCAACACCCTCTTTTTTGTTGTTTTTTTGGCAGTAATTTTTAAAAGTAGACCCAAAAAAACACACCTCGCCACCCTTGAGTTTTCATATGCGACTGGATTTTTAAACAAGCCCAATTTGGCGTGAAAACTGCGAACCTGGCAACTCTGGTATCAAAATTCTTACCGTGTCCATTTGCCACCTGTTTTAAAGGCTTTATATAATAGTTAGCCAAATTCTCCTTGCTTTCAAAAATGAGTTTGACGTACTGTGTAAACAGGTTTTAAATCATACTGCTTATGAATGTTCAGTCCATGCATTCCATGTGTAGAAATGTTATGATTGGCAAGGACCTGGCAATACAGTATGTATCATGACACAGGAGTAATATATATTGAGATATACACAGTCATATCAGAATATTATGATATTTATCTGCTGTGCTAATTGGGTTAGCTAGTTGAGTAGCTAGCTCGTTTGCTGTATTATTAAATTTGTGTTACTTTTACGGTTGTCAATTAACAACCAACTTTTCTTTAGAAGTCTAAAGCTCAAAATAAATGCTATGCTACGTTATGTCGTGGTGTTTAGTCATGTAGCTTAGCTACGTGGCTTAGTCAATAAGCAAATGCTTCAGCCTACACCTGTTTAGTCATTTTTTGTTAATTATTTACTTAGAAATAGATAAAAAATGTTAATTAACTATGTTATTATTTAAAATTTTGTTATTTTGGTATTGCAATGCATTTATGAATATGTTTTGCTGATTAAGGTGATGGGTTATTAATGAAGTATATGTAAATATCATAAAACAGCAGGTTTGGCAGTGAATCTGACGAGGCCAGCGGTCGAAAAAGCTCAGGCGATAATAAATATGTTTCGTATCCAATTTAATATTTTTTTCTGAGTATCGTTTCTGTTCTGTTTTTGTTGCGCGAGGTACTCAACATGGAGGCAACCACAACAAAACCACATGACTGCAAGGCATGAATTAGTGGGAATAGCCATCCATGGCTTGGAGTGTTCACTCATTGGTTATCCTCATTGCTCCTGTGTTGATGATTGAGGTTGACTGGTCCACCGAGGTGTGTCGATTGCGCTGTACCACTCAGAGTTGTTCACCTCTTGCATCAATCGCACCACTGTTATGCAGTTGGAACACACTCAATGTACCAGAAGTCCATTGGTACACCTTACTTACAACATCTCTATTTTACAAAGTTAGTGGTTTCCAAGTTGCTACCACCCTTCACCCGGTACCCTATTATTATGCCCTTTTGGATTAGTCACATCACATCCTTTGACCTTGATAATTATTTTACACTCTGATACAACTGGTGTGCTCGCTTATTTATACATCAGTTAGGCTAATAATGTATGCAAAGGCTAATGAACATTGTGGTAAATATTGAGTCTCGGTACAGAATTCCAATTCTTCTTATGTAAGGTCAACTCACTGGATGTGCATCTTGGGATATGATTTGGTCTTCCTTTTGTATCTTTCAAGCTTGTAGATGGAAGAAGTCAAGAACAAATCACAATCTGAGTAGTGTTCATGTTCTTTCATTTGTTTAATGCCAAAATGAATCACTGGGCCCAGTTCATTGCACTGTATGTAATGTACTTGGTTTCTATAAACAGAGAGTTTTGTTTTTGTGTTTAACTGTGAGCTGGCTCGTTTTCTAGGGTTCATTTATTACAGTACATTGAATTTAATTTTCTCTGGTTATTTTAGACTTTGGAATGTTTTTGTTTGGACTAAAGTGACACGTCGCGGTTGTCACAGCTGCCGGTACTAATTCTCTTATTATTGAATCATACGGAAATGAAATTCCATGACAACATGGGTCAGATATAACACAGATATGAAATGCGGTCAAGCCCCATTACATAAGTGACCAGGGTATCTATGTGGGGTTAAATATGAGGTTATACAACAGTCCTAATCGTGGGAGCCTTAGTTGAGTGACATTCAGAAACATCCCTTAGATTTATGGGCTGCCGCTTGTCTCGGTAGCCTATTTCGTAAAGCCAATTTCAGTGCTGTTTCTGTAAACAAACTCTCGCGTTACGCAACAGGAACTGGCCGAGCAGTGATGGGAGATGAGGTAACTGTTGGTAACCATCAATCAAAATGTTGTTGATTTCCAAAACAGGAATAAATGAAAGTAAAGGCATGTTCTTTCTTGAAACATTAATAATAGACATACATATAAATGTTTTGGTTGTTATTTACTTAAAATTAAGGAAACTGTAGAAATAACCCAGGTTATATTAATCCCATGCAAAGTGGCATATCTGTAAACATTCATCATGTTCTAACTTTTTGTGTTCTGGAGTATGGTGGCACTAAATTAAGGTTTTAATTGGCCGATCTGATATATTTTGTACTGACTCAGATGACCATTAAAGCATGTGAAGACCTTTTATGATACTGACTAAAAATTCTCAAATGAATGACGATGCTAATGACACTGTATTCTATGAGTTCTGGACAACATCAAGTCTTTCACAGTCTTGTTTTGGAGAAGCTGGTGAGATGTTGGTGTAACACATTTTCAATGATGACATAAGCAAGCAAATAAGGAACTTTACTGACATTTCATGATAGATGTTGAGTGAATATATATCTTACATGCTAAACATGCTTTAAAAGGCTAAGTTTTGTGGGAGGGATGTTTTACATTGTAAACATTAAGGACAGGACCAGTACGCTAATTTTCTGGACAATGGTTGGGTGTAGATGGCTGAAAATTGGTATGCAGGTAGTTATACTTGCTCTGAGAGACTTGAGTTGTTTTTTTGGAATGTGTGATAAGAATATTTGATGTTATCAACCAAATGATTTTGATTAGGCGGAATGGACCTGCCCACGGTGCCACTAAAGGGCCTTCGCCAAAAACCTTGGACATTACGAATGCTCACGCAGTCTTGCTCTCTTATTACTTCTCATTCCAATGAAAGCTGTTCCAAATTGTTCTGCCCCTATTTATTTATTTCTCAAAATTGATTTTTGCAGCCATGAAATGGTATTTTTGAAGATTTTGTAATGTTTTGGTTACGTGATGATTTTTATCATCAGTTCACAAAAAGTTCCTTTGTGTTCATATTAATTCAAAAAGGAAAACTGTGATAGATTTTGTTTGCATTACATGTAAAGTTTCTTTGATCAGTTGATCAGTATAGCCTATAACTGATGAAAATCAGAAATCCAGACAGCAACAGTTGATCAACATTAAAAGAAAAGGCTTGAAATATGTCACTTTACATGTAATTAATATAAAATATGACAGTTTACCTTTTTGAATGAAATGATCAACACAAACCTTTTCACAATATTCACATTTTTGGAGGTGCACAAATTTTGGAAGCAAGTTTTGCTAAACGCTTCCTAGTTTACCATGTTCTATCCATCCATTAGCTTAGTCCTGGTCATGGTCACAGTGAGTGCCCTACCCCTTCACCATGTGCTGGGCAGAGCATTACACTATCTTTGCTAAATCCAAGGTGCCAATCCATTGCTGGGCACACACACACACACACACACACACACACACACACACACACACACACACACACACACACACACACACACACCAGGACAATTTAGAGTAAGCAGTTAACCTGACCTCCATATTTTTGTACTGTGGGAGGAAACCCACACAGTCACAGAGAGACCACGCAGATGGGGACTTGAACCCATGACCCCAGTGCTGAGAGGCAAAATAGCTAATTATCCAAACCTTAAAAGCTTAAAAGCTGTAGATTGATAGAATAATTGTCAGAACGATCAGTAGCCCACTTAAAAAAAAATACTTCAACACTTCCTTTGAAAAAAATGAGGGTTTGACATCAGAGTGGCTTCAAATGTAGTTTTCTTCCTGTTGCTCAAGGCAAAATGTCTCGATACTGAATGTGATCTTGTCTCAGAGCATGACAACAGCATCTTATAATCGAACGTTGTCTTGTCCAGGAAACCACTGCCGTTGCGCAATAGTGATTTCATCTCTACAGAAGTCTGAGAAGATGATGTTTAATCGACAGATAGGTTGTGTTTCGTTGGAGATACATGCTGCTGACAGAGTGCTTCTGATGAGCTTGGCATTACATAATCACATCCGCCTCTCATGTCTGCCACACTATAAGCACTGTCAGGCTTGGCATACGATTCTTGTAGAAGCTTCTAATGCAAGATGCTCCTAGGATGATTATGTTTGCTGAGTGGGTTTTGGATTGGATGCACAGTTCTAGGGGGAAAATAAAATACAATTTTTGTGGTTCGGTCAACTTTAGAAAAGTCCTTTATACTCACATTTGTTTACAGATTAATGGAATGTTTCTTTAGTGGTATGAAACCACTTCAGATTACACCCTAACTGTACCTTTCTTATTTTTAATTATGTGCCCAAACATCCTTCAGTATATTATTTTTAACAATAGTAGTCCTGAGGCTGTTGTAAGTTTTTTTAGCATGTGTCTTGAGTTATTCTTGCACTGAGACAAAATCATATTAATGACCAAAATTATCTAGATTTTTTGGGTTTGATAATAAACAGATCACAGTTTGGAAAACATGGTTATAGCTCATAATACTTTTATATTATGTGAAGATTCTTTAAACTTTTAAACCTTTAAACTCTTGTTTCCAAGCATGTTTTTAGGAAGCATATGTAGTGTTAATGAGGCATTGCTCAAAGAAGCCTCTTTGTAGCACCTTTTCTTGTGAAAGTGTAACAGTGTGCTCTTTATTTTACATCTGTGCACTGGGCAGACTTGTCCAGACTTACAATTACAATCATGTTACAGTGGTATGTGAATGTAGCCTTTCCCCGGGACTCTGTTGTTATATTATTGTGTGTCAAAACTGCCACGTAAGTGTCAGCACTATGACCCACACTATACCAACTGCTGATATCATTTGATTATTATTTCCACTGTTATTAAAAAAAATACTAAATGTAATTTTTTAGATTTTACAGTGACTCCTGTCAAGGGGTGGATATAATATTGCGTCTCCAAAAATTTGAATAAAGTGATAAAATATAAAGAATATAAATAATTATATTAAATATAAATAATTATAATTATATTTTATGATATTATATTATTATATGGGGCGAAGCATGCGCCACATATATTGTTCTTCGATTTATTATTTTTGTTTTTATTTACACATTTTCGTCGTCTAACTAGTCCCACAGTTTTCGAGCTATCGACACGGTTCAAACGCCAAAACGTGCGGTTTGGTCGGGAATGGTGTGCTTGTATTTTTATAAGGGATATGTTCATCCCTTCTTCCGCTACACTCGTTTTTCGGTGAAAAAAAACCCCATTCATTTCTATGGAGTGAATTCTTTCGACGGCCGTAACTCGGTCAATTTTCGAGCTAGAGACACGAAACTCGCTGTGTACGAGAAGGGCCCCGCAGGGGCCCTTCTCGTACAAGGACGGACCACCGGCACTCATCCCTCGCTTTTTATCACTCTTTCAATCGTCTCTCCATTCATTTTAATGGTAATTAGTTAGAGTGCGCTAGAGTGTGGGAGCAAAAATGCATTAATCAGAAATTCTCCAAACAACTCCCTGTAACTTTGGGAGACTTTTGCCCAGAAACCCCATTTTAGTCTTAAAATGTGGGGATTTTTCCTGACTATAACATGCCAAAAAATCGTTTTGGTCAAAGAAATACTTTTTGAGTTCTGACGATTTGTTCGGGACTACGCACCTCTAACTCTCCTATTCACTCCCATGTTAATTTCAGAAAACCTGCATTGGCATTTTCCGTTTTTCATACTTTTTTACATCACCACAACTCTGGTATCCCTTTGTGTAGCGAAAATTTTTTTTGATCACAGCGATCACCAAGGGGTCCTCTCGCCCACGATGTTTTCGGTTAAGCCATAGGGGCAACATTTCGGGAGCTACGGGCATTTGTTCGGGGGGTGCGTTTTCACTTTTCTCAAGCTTTTGGCAGTTAAGATTGAATATTATGGCTCTGTCTGTGTCTGTCTCTCTGCAGGGGGAGGGGTCATGCAGGCAGACACATACACACAGACACTCTCTCTCCCTCGCTCACTCACTCACTCACACTCAAGCACATACACACAGACCCTCTGTCTCACACACACCCTCACTCACTCACTCACTCACACACACACACGTACACACACACACACACACACACACACACACACCCTACACACACACACGTACACACACACACACACACACACACACACACACACACATCTCACAAACACCATCACACACATCACACAAACACCATCACACACATCACACAGACACAATCACACACATCACACAAACACCATCACACACACATACATACACACACACACAGCATCACACACCATCACACACACCATGACACCATAAAACACAGCATGATAGTCCCAACGGGCACCGTTCGCCCCATATCCGCAGTTTCTTCAGGAACTGCACATCTCTAGTTATAATTATAATTTATTATAATTATATAAAATTTAAATAAAAAAATTGTTCATAATGTAATTTAAAAAGTTAAAAACTCATGTAATTTAAATTCGATAAACATAAAATGACATTTTAAAAGTCTTTTTGTTTTAAAGTTGATACTGTACTACTGCAGTAATTTACTCACTAATTTAATAGTGAGATTGTGGATTTTTGATTTTCAAGTGAAATTGATCAAAAAAGGCTTGAATTTTGTCACTTTACATGTAATGAATATAAAATATGACAGTTTACAATTAAATCAAGAATATTTTTCTACAATATTCTAGGTTTCAGTTGCGCTAGTTTTAGACGGCTAGTCATCTGTCAGTTCTTGAGCTTGATTGGTTGGAAATAAGGAAAATGGGTGAACATTTTCAAGGACAAGGGCTAAATTTTGATGACAAATTGACAAGGTCAGAGCATATCCAACACTTAATGGTCTGGGAACAGCTAGCCTGTCTGGTCTAATCCCACAGAAGATGTACTGTAACAAATAGCTGAAAATGTTAACACTGGCTATGATAGAAAGGTGTCTGAACAGACAGTGTATCACAGCTTGCTGTGTATGGGCCCATGTAGATGGTCAGAGTGACATTACTGACCCCTGTCCACTGCCACAGTGCCAACTACAGGTGTGAACCTTCACTGATCTCACGATTCGATTTGATTACGATTATCATGTCAACAATTAGATTCAATTCGATATTACGATTCACGATGCGGCACATGAATGTTCTGTATTATTTCATTTGGTATTTCATTTGGTTGGCACGCTTTGCACACCACATGTGACTTGTCCAGTTTGTGCTTCCCAGTCAGCTCGTAGAATCCAAAATATGTCTATATTTTGGCTTTTAAAACATTTGGTGCATTGGTAATCTCAACCTCGCGACCTATCTCCACCATTTTTGCTATTACGTATGCGATGAATGACATCACGTTATGGGCTGTAACTGCATCGATGCTGAATTGCCCACGTCCGCATCTCAATGCATCGATTATATGATTCATTTCAACACCTCTAGTGCCAACAGTGGGTTTGTGAGAATCAAAACTGTAACTTAAAGCAATGGAAGAAGGTGGCAATATTAGGCATGTGGTTTCAATGTTATGGCTGATTGTAGATACACTTTTGCCCATATATGTAAGTTTTTTTGGAAAGAGAGTCTAACTTGCGATGGAAAAAGCCAAACAAAAAGAATTATGAAGTAACTTTTTTGAGGACTTACCCTCAGGCTGTGTTGTTTTGTGACGAGCTACGTATCAGCCCATCTTTGTGTGAGTTTCAGTCCTATAGCCCCATTCTGTCTGTCTTTAGCACACCCTGTTCTCAAGCTGCCTTTGCATTGTTTGGCTCTGATGCCTGCGGGCGAAGAGGACTGGAATGTGATTGCTGAATATCAAAATAAATGCACTTCTCAAAGCTGTTGAAGCATTGCACAAGAATCAAAAGCAGTAATCGTAACGTTTGTGCATTCACACTGAAGCTGAAATCTTGAGGGATGTGTGTGTGGCTCTGTGCGTATGGGTGTGTGTGTTGTCAGATGGGAACAAGTGTCAGTACATCTGTTAAATGAATAGTTTAACAAGTAATGGAAAACCCCACCAATAAGTATGAAATTACTGGCTGCTGTTGCTGTTTTTAGCTTTAGTGACATACATTTGTACATTTTTATATATAACAGTATGTCACAAGGCCATAGCCATGAAGTGAACTGCACATGTTAGATGAATACACCTGTGATTATCACGGTTGAATGCTGGGGGAATGTATGTTAAATAACTTTGCCGGTAACTTAGCTAATGTTTGTAATGGTTGTTTGATTTGCTCTAGTAAATGTGCCCATTTTCACCAGAAATGTTTATAGTCACTCCACACAGTTGATACTTTTTAGTAAATATAGTTTCAGCATGACACATCAACCATTGTGTACAATTCTGGAGAATCACTTGAACTCTTCAGCGATCCCTCAGAAGCTCCACCCCCAATGTAAATGCATTGCCAAGGTACAGACACTGGGCTTGACCCAAAAAAATCATATAAAGAGAAATCATGGCAAGTAATTAGCTTTAGCAAGGTTAGCGCTGGCTAGCTTGTTGGTTAGTCAGTGTTCCCCAACTATCGAGCAGGAATAGAGCAACACCAGTCTTTGTCCTTCCTCCCGTCCTGTGCACTGTTGCTGTTCAGGGTTGCCAGGTCCAAAAAAAATACCAAGCCCAAAGTCAGTCTAAAACCCGCCCTTCAGTAGCTTAAATTAGCCCAAAATATATGTCTGTCACACGTTTAAAGCAAATGGCAAAACAACTAAGAGTGTTTGACTTAGTATTTTGTTTATAAGGGATTTATTATCAGACCATCAAACCTTTTTCTTTTTCCCAGTACTTGCAATACCGCCTCCCGTATTTCCCCATTTACCATATTAGCTAGTGACAGTTTTCTCTTCACCTTCTGTCTCTCTCTCTCTCTCTCTCTCTCTCCTTTTCAGGCTATCTTTCCTTATATTGTTATGTTCTTTTCGTTGTTACTGTTGTATTCAAACTTTCTTAGTGTCGACTTATACACGTTTGCCCGCCGTGTTGAAGTAATATCCTAGGCAACACCCACTTTTTTGTTGTTTTTTTTGGCGGCTGTGGTCATTTTTAAAAGTAGCCCAAAAAAACGCACCCCGTCACCCTTGAATTTTCACCCGCGACTGGATTTTCAAACAAGACCAATTTGGCACGTAACCGTGTACCTGGCAACTCTGTTGCTGATTGACTGGAATAGTGTTGTGTTTGTAATGATCAGCATCAATAAACCATGTAAACATGTCTATGTCAGAATCTAAATATGTTTTGGCTGATTGACTGTATTTTATGGAGAAACAGTATAATTGTTTCTGCAAACTATTATTCAGAGTGCTTTTGAATCCAGATTGAAGAGATGGTCAGATGGTCTGAGGAAGCCTGAATGATGAGCCTTTCCGTGTGTTATTCTACTGACAATGTTAGAAGCACTCTTGAGAAGATTTTAAGAGCAGCATTTACTGTCAGTCATGGTTCTCAGCACATACAAGGCAAACGTATTTAACATTCATGAATTCATTTCTCATTATCTTTTCAACCATTGCAGCACTTATTGAATGCCATACAAAATGCATGTTCTTTTGCATACCCTACTATTAGTGTAATGATGCTGGTTTTGTAAGAAATATTACTTATAGCCTTTCATAGAGAACATTGTGATTTATAGAGCTTTCATATATATTGTTTAGAATGATTGACATTTTTATTCATATGATATGAGCAGCTGTAGAATTTATGACAGCATGCATGATTATGTGGAATGGCATAATTTGACTGAATGCATGCATATAATGGCCAGATACACAAGTCAAATCCCTCAAACGAGACAGTAATGTACATTCAGTTTTTGAAAAAGTTATGTTCATAATTTAGCTTTTTTTTTTTTTTAGTTTAATGTAAACTGCCATATAGTAAACAGTCATATCCAAATATTATGATCACCCAAGTTTGGAATTAACTTGGCCTGGGATGTTACAGATGCGATGTGACAGGGTTTGCTGTCTGGGTTATAAATAAGCGAGCACACCAGTCAGTTGTAGCAGAGCGTCAAACCATCATCAGGGATGAAGGAGGTGATTTGACTGATGTCCAAAAGGGCAATGGTTGGTAGCATCTCAGAAACGGCTAACTTTGTAGGATATTCTAGAGCTGAAGTAGCGAATGTGTACTACTATTGAGTGCGTTCCCGTGTTGTTTTACGAATTATTATACATTTTTATTTAATTTTTATTAGGTTTTTGCCAATTTTATCCCCTTCCCAAAGTAGTGGTAGCCAATTAGCCCATCCCCTCTGTTAGGCCTCTCCCCATCACTTTGCACTGTCCCTGACTCTAGGAGGGTGCAGGCAAGCACAAGCCTCCTCCGTTGCGTGTGATGCAGCCACCGCCTCTTTTCGAACCACCGCTGATACACCGTCACTGGAGAGCCTAACGCGCTCGGAGGAAGGCACACAGGATCCCCAGCTCTGATTGGACCAATCAGTAGACGCCTGAGCCAGCGGACATTACAATGTGAAAGTGATAGAGAGAGTGAGAGCGCCATCTACCCACCCAGAGAGAGCACTGCCAATTTTGCTCTCTTGGGCCCCAGCTGTTGATGGCAAACAGCATGACCGGGATTCAAACTCCTGATCCTCTGGTCATAGTGTCAGCGTCTGTGCCTGCTGAGCCACTCAGGGCCCCATTTTTAAAGCAAACTATATATCAAGAATGTGAACATTTCTTGAAAAGACCCAACAAGCACACTATATAATAGCGAGGAATATGGGAACCTTCTCCAAAATCTGTTAAGCCAGGCTTTAAGTGTGGACTAAAGCTGACTTTAACTTGTGTTGTCCTCCTGTGCTGTTTTGCATGATGTACTTAAGCATTAAGTAAACCTGTGGAGTCTGAGGCAATGGTGAGTGGTATTTGACTGGAAGCTGAGCTACTGTAAGTGGATTATCCTTCTCATCAGCACATGCTGTCTTTCTTTTATTAGGATCTCTTGCTCCCACAAGGGGGCCTGGGCCAGATTTAACATTACTGGGATGGATTAGCTTAACTCTTAGAGGAAATCTTCTCCTGGCTCTCTCGTGAAAGACATCTAGGAGAGTAGAACAGTGTCAGTGACACAGTAGTGTGTGTATTTTTGAGTAAATCCATTTTTAGGATTGGGGAAATAACCTGAATATCCAGAGCACCCTTCATAAATCTGATAATCGGACTTTAGAGCTAATATTGCCAATTGTAAACAAATGGGGTTAACTCATGATTGGTTCTGTTCATCTGTATAAATGAGACTTTCATTGGTTCTTTCTTTACAAGTGGACAGAGAATAAGATGTAAGTCGTAGCTTTTTTGTGTGTGTGGGCGAGAGAGGGAGAGGCAGTGTGTAAATGAGTGCGTGTTTGCAGTGCTGGGAGCTGCCCTGTGGTCAGGACATGATATTCTCAGTGTCAGCTTCCTCCTCACTCTACACAAGCAGGAAAACAGCACGGAGGACACACAGGCACTCTTATGAGAACACAGCAGTACGTCAACACACTTACATTCATTCAACTACAAGCAACAATCCACCTCTGGCAAAGTGTTTCTCAAAGTGTCATTGTACTTTTCACTGTCTGTGATGTAGTTTAGCTTTTGAGCCTCAGATTTCAGCCAAAAGTAGAGCACATCTAAGGTATTTTGTGCCTGAGTGTCTTTATTGGTAAAGAAGAACAAATAAAAAAACAATGGAAAAGTCATCCCAGCTATGAAGACATAGACATGAACAGGGTTTAGACAATGAAAGTGAAACAGCTGTCATGTTAGTGTGGGAGGTTTCATGGCTAAACTGGACCAGTCTGGTGGCTTCATTAATGTCACATTGCACCAGTAAGAGCAGAGTGTGAAGGTTCAGTTAGCAGGTAAGAGCACAGTTATATAGTATATTACAATGCACACAACATTATGGTGACATACCAGAGTTCAAAAGAGGACAAATTGTTGGTGCACGTCTTGCTGGCGCATCTGTGACCAAGACAGCAAGTCTTTGTGTCTAAATATTATTGAGCCACTTTGGGGTGTTTTGGAGGAGCGAGTCAGGAAACGGTTTCCTCCACCAGCATCACGTAGTGACCTGACCACTATCCTGCAAGAAGAATGGCTTAAAATCCCTCTCACCACTGTGCAGGACTTGTATATGTCATTCCCAAGTCAAATTGACCCTGTATTGGCTGCAAAAGGAGGCCCAACACCTACTAATAAATTATTGTGGTCTAAAACCAGCTGTTTCAGTTTCATTGTCTAACCCCTGTATGTATATACTATATGTATATATATATAATGCAATTATATAGTAAACAAAAAAGTGTTAAACAAACCAAAATATGTTTTTTGAAGTAGTCACCTGGAATGGCTTTGTGCCTTGACAAGATAATGACTTGCATTTCTTGCCTCTTAATGTGTTTGAGACATCAGTTGTGTGTCTACTGTGAAAAATCTAAAACATGTTTTGGTTTGTTTAACACTTTTAAGTTTACTACATGATTCCTTATGTGTTCCTCCATAGTCTGGATGACCTCACTATTAATTTACAATGTAGGAAAATGAATAAATAAATAAAAACATTGAATATTTTAATATTTCTAATATTTTCGTCTATTTGTTTGATTTGGTTATCATTATCTACTTTTAGGACTTATATAAAAAAAGTTCACAAACTCTCAAGCACCTCTGTAACCATAGACTCAAGCTTGTGTGCTGTATTTTCGGTAAATACATTTCCAGTCCTCGGTTTTCACTTGTTCTTCAGTATCAGCTTAGTGTATCCAAGCCATAAATAAAACAGTAAGTAATGTCAGTCATTTGTTGGACTTTTTGATAATGATTGTTTCTTGTCTGAGCAGAACGTCCCCACAATCCTCTTTGGACCCGAATGGATTCATTCATATTATTAAGGAAACCCTGGGACAATATTTTCTTTACATACACAGTTCTGAAGACCTAATATCCTTTTTTAGGCTTTTGAAAAGGCTCATTATTTTGGAATGAATGATTTAAAGCAACTTTAAAGTCATTCAAAAGCCAAAATATGCACATGGCTTCTGCCATTGATGGATGTGGAACCCATAAGGTCATAGGTTCAAGCTCTCGCGCAGGTATGTTCAACATTTTCTTTAGAGTAAGATTTCAGGATACTTTGCAGGCGACAGTACAGCTCTTGTTCAAATGTCTCACTGCAGTTTGGAGCAAAGTCTCCTCAGTTCTTCTCATGTAAGGTTTGCTGGTCTGTTGTGTAATCTGGCCTAATCACATACAGATGCTGAAGAGGTCTTGTTGTTTGATATGGCGTCTGTAGTATTTTTTGGTTTGCACATTTCCACACTGTTGGACAGGAATGCCTTATTGCATGCAACGTAACTAGCCTAATGATATTAAATTGTGCATAGAATTTGTATGATATGTGCTCTGCTTTCTTTGATTTCCACCATTTGTTTGGCTTCATTCAGCTGCCTGGAGCTTCTGTTCTTCAGGAATGTGAGGTTGTGGTAAACAGCTGTGTTTACCACCCTGCCCGTCACTTTGCCCGTGTCCCTGTTTTTGGAGCGGGCTAAATTTAAAACATGTTTACGGCGGCTTTGAGATGAAAAAAAAAAAGAGAGAGAGACTCAAAAGCTGGCCTTGCACTCTAGTGTGAGAACCCAAACATTCCCGGGCAGAGACAGCGCTAAATTCAGGCTCTTCGTTGCGTAAGTGCTCCATTGTTCTGCGGTTAAACTTCCTCTACTTTCCAGCAGATCTTTAGCAGTTCGTGCCCAGCTCTTTCTTAGCACATTTGTTGAACATAAACAAAGATGAGATAAGCAGAGAGGTGAACTTTGCTTTGTGTTGGACATGCAGTGCAGTGATCTAGCTGGCGTTGGTAATTTTACAGAAATTGCAGTTTTTCAATACTCTCACAATAGCCAACATGCATCACACTATTCAGGTTTGTATACATGCTGGAATAGACCAAAATGAAACAGCAAAACAATAATGTTACATTCAAGAAAGTACAATGAACAAAAGTACAATGAAGAACGACAGATTTTTTTAAAGGATTGTGAGGAGAAATGAAACATTTGCTATGCAAGGGACCCTGAGAGGCTCAGCAGGCTAAGACGCTGACACTATGACCAGAGGATCGTGAGTTTGAATCCCGGTCATGCTGTTTGCCATCAACAGCCGGGGCCCAAGAGCAAAATTGGCAGTGCTCTCTCTGGGCGGGTAGATGGCGCTTTCTCTCACCATCACTCTCACATTGCAATGTCCGCTGGCTCAGACGTCTACTGATTGGTGCATTCAGAGCTGGGTACCCTGCGCTTTCCTCTGAGCACGTTGGCTATTATTCGATATTATTCGGTATTTCGAAAAGAGGCGGTGGCTGTATCACATGCAATGGAGGAGGCTTGTGCTTGACTTCACCCTCCTAGAGTTAGGGACAGTGCAAAGTGATGGGGAGAGTCATAATGGATGGGATGGGATAACTGGCTACTACTACATTGGGAAGGGTTAAAAAATTGGCATAAATAAATAAATAAATATTTGCTATGCAGTTTTTCAGCAGCTGCTATAAACTGGTTGTTGTTTACAGGCTCTCAAAGTGTTACCAGTAACTCCACATCAGTCTTATCATTGTAGTGATCACAATATATTTTTATGAGTGTCACCCTGTATCACCAGCCCTAAACTCAACTGAAGCTAATCAGGTTTTGGTCTGGTTAGTACTCGGATGGGAGACCATCATGTAAAACCTTGTGTGGCAGCTGTAAATGGTGCTGGTGCCCAGCTAACACAAGAACGTTGCAAGAACATTGCGAGAAAGCTCCATTTAGGTTATGCGAACGTTATGGTGTGGAGTTCTTGCTTGGTTATCAGAACGTTATGGTGTGGAGTTCTTGCTTGGTTATCAGAACGTTATGGTGTGGAGGTCTTGCTTGGTTACCAGAACGTTAGGTGTGAACATTAGGCTAGAA
>BRDA01013336.1:278-36214 GCA_036984385.1 Crenuchus spilurus | reverse complement strand
GTTATGGTGTGGAGTTCTTGCTTGGTTATCAGAACGTTATGGTGTGGAGGTCTTGCTTGGTTACCAGAACGTTAGGTGTGAACATTAGGCTAGAACGTTCTTTGAACATTCCCTTAATGTTATTATTATTATATATCTGGTCAGGTGACAAACAGGGAACATTCGTTCATCGTTAGGCTAACGTTAGGCTGGAACGTTATATCTAGGTTTGTTCAAACTTTAGTCCAAACCTTCAAAGAACATTCCAGGAGCGTTGTCATTTAACAGAACCATGCAAGAAGGATACCAGAACATTAACGTTCTGTGTTACATACAACAGGAGGCACTTTTCTTATTTCCTAATGTTCTAGTGTAGTGATGGGGACACTGTCTCTAAGTGGTACTATCTTTTAGTTGTTAGAACTAAGGTCCCAAATCCCTGAAGTCAGAAAAAGATCTGTGGTCATTACCCAAATTCCCCACTTTTAATCATCCCCATCTTCAAAAACTGGTGTGTGGTGAGAATTTTGCTGCCAACAGGCTGTCGTCACATTACGCAGGTGGATGCTGGGCGTTGCTGGTGGTTGAGGTGACTCTCTAATGTCTGTCCCATTTGTCAGTTAATAATAGGTTGATAAATAATGCTACAAAGCCACCTTTAGATCAAATAAAATTTTTTTTTTATCAAATTACAATATTTATTTATTTCAAAAAGGACTTTTCACTTCGGAATCATCCCAAAATAATCGAATCGAATCATGAAATGAATTATTATTTGTGCCATTTAATAATAACTGTCCTTGTTCTGCAGAGGTAGAGGAATGTATTTGTGTCATCTCGCAGCAGGTTGCCTCCACTTTCCATTTCATGGGGCAGATCAAGCCCAGGCTGACTCCATTTGAGCCTGCTTTGTGTGGCATTTGGCGTGGCATCTATGCCATCTGCCTCTACATTCTTTCAGGCTCTTAGGGCATTGCTAAGACCAGGCAGGCGGTCTCTCGGGTCATCCGGAGAGCTGGAAACACGACCTAGAAAAAAACCCTCCTTTTGCGGTCTCTTTCGGGTGAAAGAGTGCTGGCAGTTACGTAAAGGCTCTGAATTATGTAATGACGTGCATTGGGCATCTTGTGCCATCACAGCCGCTCTTCTTCAGCTCGTCTTGCTTAGCCAAAGGCAAGTCTGGTGGACTTGGACAGACTGGAAAGAAGACAAGTGAAAGGAGTAACTCTTATGTAATTCAGTCTGATTATTGTATGTCAGTGTGTGCGATGGTTAATTAATTGTGGTATTACATCATGTGATGGTGGAGTTCTCAAGTGATGTAAGAATACCCGCTGAGTGATGAGAAGTCCTTCCTCACTCTCAACCATCCATGTAGCCACTTGGCTGACCAAGTGTTCTTTGCATTCTTGGCATAAATGCAGAGACCCAGACGCACAACTGGGCTTGTTCAGCTGTCTCGGTGGAGACAGTGGAGAGAAGGACCACCCTTGTTCTTGTCGGGAACGTCTTTGTAACTGCTTTGCCATCATGTCTGATGACACCTAAGCACTTACTAAAGACCCTTATGAAAGGCTTGATGAGCTCATTTTGTACCTTGTGATGTATTTTCGTGATGATGTTTAGCTGATAATGTACTCTACAGTCATTAAACTCCTAATGGGATCTTTGACAGTGTTCACCAGAGCTTCCATAATTATAATCGCAATGCCAGCTTTCAGAGCACCAGTACTGCATGTGTGCAGTATGTGTGCTGATGAGCAACTGATCAGTCACTAAATATTTTATTTTGTGCTTCTGAATCATCATAAATGATCTTTAGCTGCTTTAGGTGACCCATCGTACATCATATATATAAATCCTTTTGGTCAACAATAGAGGTGGGTAATCCAGGTCCAAAAAGTAAAAATCCATCCCAGGATTTTGCTCTGACTTCATATGTGTCTCTGCTGCAGAATATCTGCAGCAGAACCAACAAGGGAGTTGAAACAAAATCCTGGGGTGGCTTTTTACTTTTTGGACCTGGATTACCCACCTCTTGCAATAATAGGCCGGTGTTTTCAGTAGGGCTGCAAATCTTTGGGAATCGAACGAGTAGATCCAGAATTGATTCTAGGTGTCACGAATACTTTACCGTTGCTATCTCTGCAAATCACATGAGTCACATCCAGCCCTTTCTTACCCGGGTCGGGTTGACGGTAAAATCCAAAGTGTTTCCAAATGGTTGCTTTCAAAGACCTCAGCTTGGCTTGCATGCCTGTACGTAGCCCACGCTGCTTCCTTGTTTTGCCTAGCACTACGGTGGCTGAGAAGGCACATCCGCACCCGCAAAAAAAATAGATTTTTTGAAAACGAGAATCGATTCTGAATGTGAGAAACGCGATTCGAGCTCAAAGCGATTTTTTCCTGCACCCCTAGTTTCAGTATATCGAAGGATGTGCAGTGGTTAGACTAAAAGTATTGGGACACCTGGTCATTCATTGCTTCTTCCCAAATCAAGGGTAATAAAAATAGTTTCTATTACATTTTTGAGCATTTGCCATGAGAATTTGATTGCATTCAGACAAGAACGTTAGTGACGTTAGCCTAGTCCCCAATTCATCCCCAAAGTACTGCATTGGGCACCACCATTCGAGCAGGTCCACAGCTCGCTGCTTGGACCCTTTATACCCTAAATACTAAATGTGTCATTTTTATCTTGACTAATCTTTATCTAGATGTTTACATTATGCAGAAGAATTGCAGTGCAAAGCAAGCAAATGCTCCTTACCTGTGCTTTTCAGTAATGATACACTACGTTGACCATTTCCTTGGTCACAAAAGGCCATAATCTTCAGTCATTTGGGCCCTTCGGCTTTTAAATCCAGACCGTTTCAAAGGATTTAAAATGGAAGTAACATGTGAATGAGGAGAACCTGCAGACTGGCTAAGAATAGACAGATAAAGCACACTTTCTTCCTCAGGTGCCCCCTGTTGTTTACTGAGATGGGGGTGCATGAGCCAATATTAGTTCCCAAGCGCTCATGGTGGGGGGTTGTGAATGTGTGTGTGGGGGGGTGTTATGGGTTGGGTGGGTCAGAGTGAGCATGTCTGGGTGTTGACTCCCTGTTTCCTTCATTTCCTAAACCCCTCCTGACACACACACACACACACACACACACACACACACACACACACACACTGTTTCCCAGCTGCTCCTCTAGACTACAAAGCTGTTCAGAGCAAGTTTCACACAAATCTCCTCCAGGCTTCTGATGAGTGAGCGTAAAAGTAGAGCAGAGTGACAGTTATTAAGACAAATTGACTTGATCTCTTAACACATCTATTAAATATGCAGGTTTTGGTGGTGAAATAAACATAAAATGAAGGCAAAAAAGTTTAACATCAAACTCATTTCAGATGACAATTAAGTATCCTAACAAAGCTCATCAGCCATGATCACCCAGTCCAATAATTTAACGAGCATCAAAGATGTAAGTCATGAGGCAGAAGAATATTGTTTGAGATGCACATTTTGTCTGGTAGAAGAACCAGCATCAGGGCAGCCATGGCCTAGTGGTAAGGATCTGGTCTTGTGACCAGAAGGTCACTGGTTTGATCCTCAGACAGGACATGACTGAAGTGCCCTTGAGCAAGGCACCTAACCCCCTAACTGCTCCCCGGGCGCCGGTGGATAAGGGCTGCCCACCGCTTCACACAAATTCTCACAGCGTACACAGTAAATCTGCCAGTGTTAAATCAACACTATTAAGAGTTAAATTAACACTGAGGGTGTCAAAACGTAACACTCTCAGTGTTAATTTAGCTCTAATAGTGTTGATTTAACACTGGCAGATTTACTGTGTAGTGTGTTCATTAGTGTGTGTGTGTGTGTGTGTGTTTCACTGCATGAATTGACTAAATTGGTTGATCTTAATCTTAATCAGTTTGAGGGTTTTGACGATGCCAAAAATTCGATACCGATACGAAGTGTAGTATCATGATACTCAATACCAAATCAATACTAAAACACTCACCATTCTAACACCAAATGTTTATTTGATAGAACACAGCCATTTCTACATTTTTAGTTTACCTAAAACGTTAGTTCTTTGTAAATATAATGTCTAATATATTTATTCCACTCACAGAGAAAACACACACGTTTCAGCACTTAAGGTTTCAGCTTTTGGCTGAGGTAGGCTTAAGTGCCGAAACATTTGTGTTTTAAATATATTGGACGTTAAACGAGTGCTGCCTGCTGTCTTTTCTTATTTCTTTAACCGTACTGACTGTTCAGTCATTGGACATATGGCTTGTATTGGCATATCCCTTGGACACTTCTCCGTCTTTTGCCCTCTGCTCTTTTGTCAGGACATTTCTTTCAGACTGAGGCCCTTCAGATAAAGTAATTAAACTGTCGCCGTTGTTTTCTGGACACCCAAGTCACAGATGGACACATGGCTGCTCTCCAGCCCCCCAAGTGACTTAACAGACCCCCATCCACACCCAGATGGGAACTGGATGGACATGGGCACGCATAAGAGAATGCAGTCATGTGGGCTGAGGGGAGAGGGCTTGGTTATGTTGGGAACAGCTGATGAAGTACTCTCTCATATGGTGGCAACATTTAACCAATCTATACCAGCAGATGTTTTCCCCTAGTCCTTCTTCCAAATTGCTGGGAAATTGTGAGAAGCTCCTTGTAACAATAACTGAGCGTCTTTGGACATTTTTATAGATGTCATATTGTAAACTACTAAAACGTTTGTTGTCCGTAGTTAAAAAAGGTAAACTGTTATTTTATATTAATTATTAATTTGACATTTCTTAACACAACATTATCATGGCCTGCAGTTAGCATGATGCTAATTGATGTCATAAACGTGCAGTACTTGTTAGCCACGTTAGCCTTGTCCAATCTAAAGAAGTAAGCTTTAGACACTAAATGTGTCTTGGCTGATGTAGTTGTAATCTGTCAAAAATGATGTAAATGAACGATACGCTGCCAGTGGAGCTGCAGTATGTGCTCATGTAGCTTACATAACACACATATCGACATTCTCTCCTTCCACCCACTTGCAGTTTGAGTCAAGCTGTATTGCATGTTCAACTCCTGAAGTAAACTGTCAGCCCACATGCTGTTTATTCTGTTTGGCCTTTCTACCCCCAGATCTTCTTAGACAGGAGACGGTGATCTGCAGTGGGCGGGAGCTGAGAGAACATTTAAAGATCTAAAATCTTCTGTCTTTTTTCCTCATGCACCTGTTTGGCATGTTTATGGAGTGTGTGTGTGTGTGTGTGTGTGTGTGTGTGTGTGTGTGTGTGTGTGAATGCAAAATCCCATCAAAGTCTTCAATATCAAAAAATCTGTTACTTTTGGCAATACATGGCACATCTGAACATGATCTTCCACTACAGGAGACCTCTTTTACATTTTTTATTAAAATTAGAAACAGGCTTCATTGGCAAAGTACATTCACACATATAAGGAGTTTGTTTTTGGTCTCACAGTGGCTCTCAGTACACAGACAATAGGAGTTATGCGCAAGCAACTTCTGTATTCTGCAAAACAGATTGCATCGCTTCCGGTTCGGCTGTTCTGTATGAGTTACATTCTGAGCATCGCCGAGTGAGGTACACAGCCAAAATCACTTTTATCCTGTTTCAGGTATGTTATTGTTCTTGGCAAAGACTTCTTCTTCTCACTATTATTAGATAAAATCCAATAAAATTGGGGAAAACACTAGTGAGGTAACATTAGAGACCATATCATCATTAGACGCTTCGCCCACGCAGAACATGCACCGCGTGTGGGGCCGCAAACGTCAATGGGGGCACCACTTAAGTCTCCTCTGCGCATCAAGATGTGTCACTGTAAACCCATAAACATCAATACATACACATACCATACCAAATTTAGAAAAATCTAATAATTATAATAAAATCATATTGATGTGCAGAGAGAATTAGCTGAGTGGGAAGTTGCAATAAGAAAAGCATATAAACATAATGGGAGGTAGTACATTTAAATACAGTAGAGTCTGTGGGTTTCTCTTCTCCAGTGAAGCAATTTTGCCTTGTTTCTTTTTTGTTCACTTGCATACCTATCAGCTGATCATATCTACTTCAGGGCCTGTTTGATCATGTATCTGCTATTATAGTCTGAGAAGGAAGGAGAGTGGAAGATCTAAGGAGCCTCCAACGATATATTTAACAGGTTATTAACTGCTTCTGTGATCCAGATCAAATGCCTTCTAAACTGAAGAAGAGGAAGGTCATTTCAATAATGGCCGCTCCCAGCAGTGGTGTTAATTGCCACGTCTTGGTGGCAGACTTGCAGTTTGAAAGTGGATTGTTTTTGTGTTTGATGGTGAGGCAGAGCTATGCAGTCATGCGGGGGTTTTCCTCTCAGCACTCCCAAAAACTCCTTAGAAAGTTCATTAAAGGTTTTTGGCTTGAGCACTGTAAACCCCAACAAGGAACTGGAAACTTGTTTTAATAGACTTGTAATTGCAGTTTTGAAAAGGGCTGTTCATGTTTGATTTACTTAAAGACGCGAGTTTTAATGGTAAAGTCTTCCCAGGATTTTTAGCATTTGTTTTGTCTTGTTAATTAACCATTGTTCATCGGTTGTCTTAAAAATAAATGTTACATTCTTAATAAATGTTTAGGTTGTGTGTATTGTACAGGTATTTGTTATATTAACCATGATGGTGTTTTATTTTGTGGTTTACCTGCTCAGCTTGTGTTGGTGATGTAAGAGTTAACTGTTGGATGTGGTAATCTGACAGTGGTCACAAACAAAAAGTAAATCTCTAATCAAGTTGCCTGAAATGTATGATTGTGAGTGTAACTGATCTTTGTAAAATGAATGATTCTCACTGTAGAGTCCCCTGATGGTCTTGTAGCCACATTTTGTGAGTTTCAAATACTTTATAGGATTTATTATTATTATTATTATTATTATTGTTGTTGTTATTATTATTATTATTATTGTTATTATTATTATTATTATTATTATTATTGTTATTATATTATATTATATTATATTATATTATATTATATTATATTATATTATATTATATTATGTTATATTATATTATATTACCTTAGTTACACTGGGTTCTGAAAACTAAAACAACATAACATTTGTTTCATCAACATAAAATACTGTGATTTGTTTGTCAATAATGGAATTAGTGTGCAACTTACAAGTGCTACAAATGTTTGATTTTATTAAATTAAAAATTATTTTTGATTATTAAGTTATTTTAATTATTTTGAGTTCTGCTAACTTAATCAGGTTAAGTGTAGCTTATAGTGTAGCAGTTACTATTGTTGTGAAAACAGCTGGTTGTATGTGTTTTGGCATCTTTCTAAATAACTCTTTTTGGCACCTTTATTTTTAAATGTAGTAACTTAAGAATAGTCTGTAAAGGTCATACTACGCTATAGGAGGAGTCCTCATTTTTAGTCGTTTCAGAGCAGACTTGTATTACAATGTATTTGACAAAAATATGTGTGCAGTGAACCTCTGGCCTAACTGAAAGGGAAACAACTAAAAAAAGACCAGACATTGAAATTACAGTTGAAATATATATATGGGTCACATTCCTGGCAAATGAAATCCAGTCATATTTCCATATGGTTCTGATCAGAGGGGTCACACATGATTGTGATAGACCTAACGGAGGCAGGGGGGCCACTTGTGTGGTCGTATCGGTTTACTGCCAGCAATGTAAAGCCAGCTTGCCTGGAGGGAAGAAAAGGCTGTAGGCATTCTTGCCCCTTCAGTGCAGGTTTCCATGGTTTGTTAGTTGTAGGAAGTGTGGAGGAAAAGACGATTGTCAAACCATTATTTAGACAAAACCTGCTTCTCATAACATGAAATAATATTTTAGTTCATTGGTTTATGAGATGTTTATATATTGTCACTGTCAGAACAAACCCTTGTGTCTCTCAAATATAAGAAAAAAACCTTTTTCACTTTTAATGGAAGTCAATGCAGCATATTTTATTTAAAGTCATTTTGCAGCATTTGTTTTGGTTCCATTGAACATTGAAAAAGCAAATAACTGCAAAAAAATGTAGATATAACCTTTTATTCCAACAGCGAAAGTTATGATAAGAAGGAACATTTATCAAGAAAGTGCAGTTTTGAGATTGAACAGATGAGTGGTGAACTTTATCTCAGTTAATCTTTTCTTTAATTAGTGAGAAAACACAAGAGCAGGATTCCCGCTAATCGCAGCCATGTTTTGAGAAGTTGTTCTTCAGTATCGTAACCAATCAACCTTCTTAATCTGAGGCAAAGCACTTCTTTCCTGCCTTGACAAGCTGCTAAATTGGAGTGGTGATTCACACTCGTCTACAGCGAGTCTCTGCAGACTTTTCCGTGCATGCAGTCCCATGATGTAACATGTGAGGAGCTAATGCAGGCTCTTGAGCAGTCAGTGAGTAATGGACTAGCAGACCGTTCTGACCCTCTGTTTCCTCCGTGTATATGAGCTTTGCTCTTTGCTACTGAGCTGAAGAGGTTTGTCTGATGATGAAGATTATGACATGAGGAGGGTGAACCTGTCCTACAGCACTGAAAAACAGACCTCATACCTTCTGTGTGTAGATGTAAACACAATTACTTATGTAACTCAACCCGCTGACTTGAGGTTGAAGAAGTGCAGCAGTTGGGTTCTCTTCTCTTCAAAGGCAAAGACTGACATGAAACTAGTAGAGCAGAAAGTGATAGATGTCTAGAACAAATGAGATATTATCCGGAGAACAGTTTGTGAACATTATTCATCTGTGCTGCTTAAACGGTTCTAAGCATGGACATGCAGATCCAAAAAAAGTTTTTATTCAAGTAAGTCAGTTACATTATAAGGACGTTCTCTCACGTTCTCAAAACATTACCCTGACGTTCCCCTTAATGTTCCATTTGCTCATTTTTCTTAACATTCCAGGACATCTTCCTGAAGTTGCAATAACATTCCCAGAATGTCAAATCAGCCTAATTTCTAACAATCGAATGATCTAGAAATGTTTTCTGAGACAAAAATTACACTCTCAGAATTTTTCTCTATTGTTCCCATTTTGTTCCCTTTTCAGTTTTTGTAACATTCCCAAAATGTTTTCATGAAATAGTAAAAAATGTTTGCAGAATGTCACCTCGATCTTATTTGCAACTTTCATTTACAATCTTCACATTAAACACTGAGAACTTCATGAACATTTATAGAATGTTCCACTGACGTCGCTGAGAGAATGTATGCGCCTAACATTGATAGAACCTTTATCAACATCTTGCAAAAGTTTATAGAATGTTCCACTGAGAAGAGAACATTTGCTCCTAACATTGAGAAAACGTTTATCAAAATAATGCAACATTTATAGAACATTCCACTGACACAAGAGACTTTAGAGAACGTTCGCCCCTTACATTGGGAGAACTTTTGTCTATGTCTTGTAACATTTTAAGAATGTTTCTTTAACATTACTGAGAGAATGTGTGCTTCTAATATTGGGAGAACATTTACATAAAGCTAGCCAAAGGGAATGTTTCCTGTTTGCTGGGGTTACACTTTGAAAAAGGTTCATTTGTAAACATGATTTCTTAATGATCCATCCATTGGAATGTTCTTCAAGTGGTTCTTCAGGAGTATATTTTCAAAGAAACCTTTTTGACATTGATGATATTGCGTCACCTGTTTTGCCACATGATGTTTTCTAAATGTAGGTAAGGATGTAGCTGTTACAGTAATTGTAGCCTTATTTGATTCTTAGATGTGTGTTTTTAGAGACATAAAAACCATCCTGCTGAAATGGAGATCCTTTTATAAATGCACTAAGAAAGGTATACACCCTTTCAGATCAAAGAGCGTGAAAATAATCTAAATGAGTTATAGCTCCAAACACACAGCTGGCACTTTTAAAAACAAAGGCGTCATAGGCGTGTGCATAATAATTTGCTGCTGTTCTCCAAACACATTCATTTCTCCAAACTTAAAAGAAGGATTTTGCATGTCATTTTTGTTTTGGAGGCTGAAAGAAGATTAAAGATGAAGAATGAAGGTTTCTTTTCTTGGATGCTATGAGGACTATTCTGCTTTTTTTTGCAGCTCCACTGAAAACATTTGATTTATGACCACATATTCCAACCACTTTTGGGCTTTTTTGAGGAACCACAAATTGATGCAGTCATTATATAAAAAGCCAAAATTGAAACAAGATGAACAGGCATCTTGTATTCTTGTCCATCACGAATAATTAGGTCAGTCTCTAGATTTCAGCATTCCTTAAACTCCGTCAAGGACCACAAACCTTGGGGTGTCAACAGCAAGGTCAGGTCCCCCCAGAGTGAGGTCATTCCTTCAGACTGAACAGAATGGAAGCAGCATAGTTGGCAATGATCCATTTTAACCCACCACTTTCAACATCAACCAAACACTGAACTCCGCACACTGAATATACCTCTCCAGTGGCCTCTCCAGTATCACGTATTTGGGCTATTTTCTGTTAAGGTTGGTGCTGCGTAAGTGGCTGCCCTGCCAGCAGTGGCTGGGACCTAAATTTCCCGCAAGGGATTAATAAAGTATCTATCTATCTGTCTATCTATACATCTGTCTGTCTGTCTATCTGTCTGTCTGTCTGTCTATCTGTCTATCTATCTGTGAGCTGTGAAATGCAGCACTCCTCATTGGGTTCATTCTAAGAAGTGTTAGCTATTTGACCTCCGCACACCTCCACACTCCAGTCATTCATGAAGAACAATGCTTTTTCTTCTAACCAGCAGTTACATAAATGCATGCCCTCGCTTGTAGGTGTTGAATATGATAGCTCTGAGCAGTTGTTTTTGTCAGACCTAACACAATCTGAAGCTACATGTGAGAGGATATGCTCAAGCGATTAAGGCATGAAAGAACATTTCCTTTGTCACCCAGACTTGTCAGGATCTTTTTGGATGCAGATTGAGAAGAGGATTCAGGGGTCGTTTTGCGGTTCCAGGATGTGGGTTTTCCTGCTGTTCTCCTCAGAGCTGGTGTGAAAAGCAAATTTCCACATTGTCACTTCTTATCTTATTCTACTGTGGTGCTTGAAAGTTTGTGGACCCTTTAGAATGTTCTATATTTCTGCATAAATATGACCTAAAACATCATCAGATGTTCACACAAATCCTAAAAGTAGATAAAGAGAACCCAATTAAACAAATGAGGCAAAAAAATTATACTTGTTCATTTATTTATTGAGGAAAATGATCCAATATGACGTGTGAGTAGCAAACGTATGTCAGTCATCAATCAATCAATCAACTTTGTCACATCACATTACACAGGTGTGAAGGCGAGTGTACATCACAACAAACAGTGATATTTTACACATTACTAGCCACCAGTATTGCACAGATTTTGGTAAGTCGTATGAGTTGTGAATTAGAAGTTATTTTATATACAGATGTACACATTTCCATATATACAGGATGATTTTAGGATGGGTGGATGTACAGGTGTCAGTCTGTGTGTGCAGCTAAATGAATACCATCCTTTTTACTGTGGTAGAAGCTCAGTGGTGCACTTAGCACACCTCTTGAAGGTAAGGAAATAGATGATCTCTTGTCCCCTGAGCTGCAACAAGAGAACATAAGCCTTTCAGTGAACCGTTTCTGGTGGTCATTTGAGCTTTTGGGGGAGAACAGACATTCCATTTTTATTTGGCCTTTTAGGTACAACTTCCTTATTAAAATGGTATGTGTCCAGAATTTGATACATTCTTAAAAAGTAAGATGTCAAATGGGAGGTTTAGAGTGATGCCATGGGTGAACCTTTCAGTTGACCGTGAACCATTTCTTTACACATATGTGCTAAAGTAAAGAAACTTTTAGCACATAATGTAAAAACAGCTATTTGCCAAGCCAAGAATCTTTTAAGACCATTTAAAGACCCTTGTCTTTAAAAAGTTTAGCTTGAAATACAGAATCACTGAGCTTGCAGTATATGTTACTAGTTTCATGAGAATGTACAGTATAAGCAGAAAAGATAAAGTGGTGTATTAAAGCCTTGTGTGTTTGGAGGCTGGAGCGCTGTTTTCTTGACCTACATAGTACTTGGCAGAAATGGGTCATAGCTGGGGTTACAGCTAGATCATCTTTAATGTATTTGTATGGCTGTATGGAGTGTTTTCTTCTCCCAGTGTCACATCAAAAATGTAGAATATTGTGGAAGAAGTTCATTGTTGTTCATAATTTAAATGAAAAAATCATATATTTTATATTTATTAAATGTAAAGTGATATTTCAAACTTCAGTAAAATTTTTTAATGTTGACCAGTTATTAAAATATTTCATTTTGAGTGACTTGAGTGACTTACTATTCAGACAAAATCAACATTTAATACTAAAAAGACTTGAAATGTCACTTTACATGTACCGTAATAAATATAAAATATGACATTTTACCTTTTTGAAATAAATTCTAAAATGAAATTTAAAAACTAATATAAGATATTAAAACTCAATTTTTGGAGATTCACTAGTATATCATGTATTGATTTTAATAAATCTGTTTATTTTTTGTTTTTTATTGTTTGTACAAACATTTTTTTCATTTATTTTTTAGTACTGAAATGTATTTTCAGTATAAGCACCTAATTTATTTTATTTTTTGTGTTTTATTGTAGTTAATCTATATATGTACAGTTGCTTCAGTATACAATGCCTAATAATTTAATTTCCTTCGACTGTTTGTAGTGTTTGTCATTTTTTTTTTTACATTGAGTTTCATTAAATGTCAGCAACAATTTCCCCAAAAACCTGTTACAGAACATATTCCCAGAAATAAACATTACAGTCTGTTAACTAAAAGTCCTGCGGACTGGAGTGTAAGTCCCCTACAGGTTACGACAGGAGAATTTCCCTTAAAGATCCACGGAATCCACCTCAAGCCTCTCTATCTCACTTTCTCTTTTTATTTCATTTCTCTTTCTCAGCCTGAGCCTTTCTCAGCACCCGCCTCCTGCTCTCTGTATTCTGATTGGCTGGCTCAGCTCTTCTTTCACCTGATTGACCAGAAGTACATAATATCAGAAGATATACATGTAGCTGTCTAACTAACTATTGTAATGGAAACATTAATAACCAATTACAAATTAGTGATAGATAGATAGATAGATAGATAGATAGATAGATAGATAGATAGATAGATAGATAGATAGTCAGTCAGTCAGTCAGTCAGTCAGTCAGTCAGTCAGTCAGTCCTTTATTGTTTCCTGAGGGGAAATTCAAGGTAAACTGTAAATAACTGGTAAAACAGGCAGTTATAATTAATTAATTAATTGTATAAGCAAACATCATTCAACCCTGTTCATCATTGTAAACATAGTACTAAAATAAAACTGTGAAAAACTTAATTGTTCATAATTTAAATCAAAAACTGTCGTTTTATATTCATTACATGTCAATATTTTAAGCCTTTTCTGTTTTAATATTGATTTTGAATAGTAATTTATTGAAAATCCAAATGTAATATTCTAATGTGAGAATCCCTATTTTTTACTGATCAACAGTAAAACTAAAAACTTATCTGTAATGAATATGACAGCTCACCTTTTTTAAATTAAATTATTGCTCTTTCTCCACGCTGTCCTTTGATTGGCTGGCCCGCCTCCGCTGTCCCCTGTCGTACTGTCCCGCCTCCGCTCTCCCCTGATTAGCTGGCCCGCCTCGCGCTGTGTTCTGATTGGCTGGCTCGCCCCCGCTGGGTCGTGTAGAGAGCGCGCTTCATCCCGCGCGCTGTTTATTCAGCGGAGCTCGTGCGAGCGTGAGCGCGTCTGACGTTCACTCGGAGTTTATTATCACGAGCATGTGGAGATATCGCGGACTGTACACACGCGTTGTTTACTCTTCACTCGGTTTTTGAAGGAGCTTCTTGAGAAACGTGTTGAGCGGTTTGTCTTTGACGTGTTCAGTGCTTTGACTCGTGTGAGGTGAGGTTCAGCTGTGTGCTTTCATTCTGTTTATGTCACTGTGCTGCACTTTACTGTAAGTGTGTGAACTAGTCCAGAATGAATGAAACCTGCTGTCTACTGTACTCTTAGAGCTTTGATGTTTTAGCCTTATTGTTTACACATTTACACACACAGTCTCTCGTTTCTTGTGTTTATTTGTTGTGTTTACATTGCTTTCATATTGTAGTATATACCATAATACAATACAGCACACTTCAGCTGGAGAAAAGCATTATTATGTCATTATGGACACCAAAACATTCAGTACATTATATTCTCAATATTTACATACATATTTAGTGAGGCTGCTACACTGCAGGTGCTTAAATTGAAGTTGTTTATTAATTGTATATTGTATGCTGTGCAATGTATTGTAAGATTGTCACGATATCAGAATGTTGACTTTGATACCGATACCGATAAGTGTAGTATCGCGATACTCGATACTAAATTGATACTCTGGCTCTAAACAAACACTCATTGTCTTTAACACCAAACATTTATTTGATAAAACAGACACATTTCTGCATTTATACAGCTTATCTAACATGTCTGTTTTTTTTATCTAGTCTCCAGCTTCAGTTGTCAACAAAATGTGTTGCTAAAATAGTGCAGCTCTTTTATAAATAGAGCTGAAAGTATTAAAAGTTAGAGTATAGAATTCAAAATTTAAGTATTGATACTTGGGTGGCACGGTGGCTTAGTGGTGGTTAGCACGTTCGCCTCTCAGCGCTGAGATCTTGGGTTCGAGTCCTCATCCGAGCGGCGTTTCCATGTTCTCCCTGTGTCTGCGTGGGTTTCCTCCAGGGTCTCCGGTTTCCTCCCACAGTCCAAAAACATGGAGATCAGGTGGATTGGCGCCCTGTCCTGGGCTTAGTTGAATAGTGTAATGCCCTGCCCTGCGCCCAGTGAGGGGGTAGGGGACTAACCACGACCCTGATAGGTATTAAACAGGTGTGATAATGGATGGATGGAAGTATTGATACTTTCAATACTTGGTGCATGTGTAATGTATTGTCTGGTAGTGTGTGTCACTTTAAAGGCTGTGCATTGTGAAAATAAAATGCTCCATTGTTAATTCTCATCTCCAGCAATAGTACTGGAAGCTGTGTTTATCTACTACTACAGTAAGTGGATCCCCCTTCTATGAGAGTCCATAACCACAAGTGTTAATCTCCATTAGACTCAGCTACCTTGATTTACAAACAAACACGTGTGTGCAAGTGTATTTGGGTGATTTAAATGGACTTTGACCCTTGGAGAGATTAGACTCTAATACTAATCTATCAGGTGACTCGGTTTTTATCCCAAATAAACCTGAAAGGCCTGCCAGTGCTTGTTTTTCAGCACAATACTCTTCAGTAGTTTAGTGAAACAAATGTGTGTGTCACAGTTATACGTAGTGGTGCCCACTGCTTGAACACGAGGAGCAGATACTGTATAATATAAGATTAAAGCATCTTCCGCAGTATAGACCTTTTACCTTGTCATGGTAAAGAAATGTGTTATTGTTGTGCTGCTGATCTGACATGCTGCTGCTGTAGTATCGTAGTAGGGCGGATCTTTTTCTACCCTTCCACATCTTGTGGCAAGCTGAGATTCCTCCGAGTTAAAAGTACTGTAAACAAGGAGGAGCTGTGTTTGCTTAG
Organism: Crenuchus spilurus; assembly: GCA_036984385.1. Classification (NCBI taxonomy): domain Eukaryota; kingdom Metazoa; phylum Chordata; class Actinopteri; order Characiformes; family Crenuchidae; genus Crenuchus; species Crenuchus spilurus. The sequence goes on along the minus strand of BRDA01013336.1, from coordinate 20,609 downwards.
TTCCCTCTGAGCGCCTTTCAAACGCCCGCTATACTGCAGCCGCTCCCAGAGAAGTGTGGGAATGATTTCCCTTCTTCCTGTCATCATGGTCATTTGTTGTCCTCCCTCTCGCCCCTAACTGACCCTCGCGGCTAGTCATTATCACCTCACAGCTAGAGCGTGAGCTTTTATCACAGAAACATTTCATAATTGAGTGACTACCACACCTTAAGGTGGAGATAGGAATGCCACTGGTACACCATACAGCTGTTTCTAAGACATTTTCATAGACTCTGTGGAGTATTTCCTAAATACACTCTCCGCTCACTACTAACAGGGCATTATACAGATGTCTGTATTGCTGTTGTCAGCATCCAGACAAATGTAGCTACTTCTATGATAAGGGAAGTGTCGATTTCCATGTTGCTAGGAGTTCCCGTTTTTAGAGAAAGTCCCATTTTACGTCATTATGACCACTGAGATCGCACAAGACAGCCAGCATGTGATTTTGACCTAAATGTCCAAATTTGAAACAGTTTCCATGTATAGTGTCTTAATCTATATATAGCTGGCACAAGTTCCTGGAAATATACCAGGGATCAAACCAGTAGCTCTGGGACTAGAAGTGGGCGATATGTCAAAATATAGACCCTTTTAAAATAGATGTTAAAAAGTGTTTGCATACTGATGATATCCACAATATGCTCAGAAAAACAGATGTAATTTATCACAATAACAATAGATATTGTCATATTGCCCGGCTCTAGTTAGGATTTTAATTTGTTTGGAACTTAGCGCCCGTCCTGTGGTAGAGGCTAGTTTGGTGACGAGGTGTCCGTGATTGATTGCCTTTTTCGGGAGAAAAGATTGGACATGTGGCAGAGTACTTGACACCTGCAAACATAAAGCAAGCACGTTCAGATGGCCTGCTGGTAATCAGCTCCAGGTTTGTTTTATACTTTTATCGGATTAGCTGGTGCTGCAGCTGGCACTTATCGTGGGTTTGAAGAAAAGGCTTTGACAGCTTGAGCAAGTGTTGAGATGCAGTTGCATTTGCATTGAGCCCTCAGGGCTTGTGTCCGGCCTTCCATACTCCGAATGGACATATGCGCAGGAGATTCGGCATGGTGGCCATTGGCAAAGTTAGTAGTGAGCTGTGGTGGAGGTGTCAGTTCACCAAAATGCTAACAATTGCTATTCAGACATCTTGAGATGGTGCTTAAATACGCTAATCTTGTTAGCCTCAATTTTATGATTCAGAATCGACAAAAGTCGCCAAGCAGCAGCTTTCGTGAAGGATACACGTGCACTTTGTTCTTTGACGGTGTTATCGATGAGACGACACACTTCTTGACATTGATTATTCTACCATCTCATTGACATGGTGCGGTGGAACACATGCTGCAACAGATGCGTGTGGGGGTGCAGCTCTGGCTTTCAGTCGCCCATTTTAATGCTAATATCTGTGGTCTTCTGAGAAAAAGAAGAGTGTGTATACAACTCTTAGTGAACCCTCCCCCTCCACTGCACACCCCTGTCCGACCCTGGAACTTGGACGCCTGCAGCTAAATGCTGGCCTGAATAGGCAGGCGGCTATTACGGCTGCCGATTGTTTTCTGGTCTCTGGGTACCCGTGCCGGGACTGTGAATGCTTCTATTGAGGGGCCCATGTGTCCTCCTGAGGCTCCCTGTCGTCTCCAGGAATCTGCCTGCTCTTATGAAGCAGCCATGTGAGGTGGCACGGCATTCGTGTTGGTTCTAGCCTGTATGGTCAGGTGGTTCAGTGGACTGGTTACAGTACAGACTCTCTTTGACTCTGGGAATGCCTCTGGCGTGAGACTGGAACAGGCAGATAGAAAGGGTATGTGAATGAATATGGGGGAAAAAGGGTGAGATACCACTTAGTCTCGTTACCCCCGGCTAGTATTCACATCCTCACAGGGCTCGGCTGCTGTGCCAGAACACGTTTTCGAGTTTTTGCGAAGAATCCTTCTTTTCAGAGAAGCTGATTCTGATAGGTCAACACGTTTTGTTGACCACGGACCTGCAGAAAATAGGAGCTCTGTGTTGTGTTGCCACGTGAGTTTGGAACTTGGCAAAGCTTATTTTGTTCTTAAGCCACCATAAGAGACATTGTGCCAGCAGTGCATCCGACCCTGTTGTGGTATTACCACGGATTAGACAGTGTGTATGTGGTTTTGTTTGCAATCATGTGTGCCACCCTCGCTGCTGACATGGCTATAGAGTAGAGATTAAGTGAAATGTGTGGCAGGAGCCATCAGGGAAGGTGTTTGCACATCAAGATTAATCGCGCAGGATGTATCCTCATGGGTAGCCCTGTGAAGAAGAGTAATTTTCCACTCAACTTCCCATAATGATTTCGGGGACTTTGTGTTTTACACAAAGGTAAACAAAAACCTTTGCATATTGTGGTGAAAGACTGCCATTAACAAAGTGCCACATGCACCACTGTCTGTTGTGTTGGTAGTTAAGATTTTAACATTATGTGGTAAATATCTAATGAAGATTTGAAGATTTGGGCTTGTTTTTTGCTAAGAAGACCAAAATATCAAAGCTCAAGGTCCTAAATATAGTTGTGGTTGTGGTGTCACCACACATGGAGGTCTAGTTGCCCTGGATTGGTCCAGCTTGGTCTACAGGAAGTTCATTAGCTATAATAAATAAGCTCTTGGAGTTGTGATTTTGACAAAGCGATGAACCTTTCAGCTCTAGCTTTAGTTAAGCTGCACCTTTTGGGACTCCACAATCTATTCTAATTCTATCCTATTTTGCCTTCAACAGGACAAGATGCCTCAAACGCCACTGTTTCCAGGGATGTTTGGGTCCAGTGGCTACAACAAGAACCTGTACCAGACAAAAGAGGAGGACTATGGGGGCCTGTATTACCATGACAACAACCTCGTGTCAGGGTCTCTTGAGGCCCTCATTCAGCACTTAGTCCCCACTGTGGCCTACTACCCTGATGTGAGGACAAATTCCTTATCTTTCTTTTTGGAAGCTAAGAAGTGCTGTAGATAGTCTATAGTGCCTAATCACATTTCCAAGAATTAGCCTTAATTAATGTGCTGTGGCCATGTTAGAGGTTATTTAAATGACGGCTTAATTAATTCCACTTCCCTTTCCGTCAACAGAGGACATACGTCTTCACGTTCTTGCTCAGTTCTCGTCTCTTCATCCGCCCCTATGAGCTCATGTCCAAAGTGTGCCACTTGTGTGTGGACCATCAGAGACTGAGCGATGCGCAGGCAGACAAGGTAATGGCTGGATCAGTCACATGTTGCTGTGGTTGTGTTCACTAGGACTAAGCCCAGAATAAACGATTAGAAAACAATGCCGTGCCCAGTGCCCAGTATAATTAATGTTCACTGCTGCTCTTCATCTGTAGGTGAGACTCAGAAAAATTGCGCCCAAAATCTTGCAGCTGCTCACAGAGTGGACAGAGACGTTTCCCTATGACTTCAGGGATGAGAGGATGATGAGGAGTCTGAAAGAGCTCACGCATCGGCTGAGCACTGGAGATGAGGTGAGTGTGTCTACTTAAAATGCTCTTTGTAGAAGAAGAGTGCCGGTGTTGACGGTAGCATGGAAGCGTCAGGAATGCTTTATCTATTCTTTTCTCTCGCCGACACCTCAGACAGAGGATAAAAATCACTCAGAAAGCCAACGTGTGCCCTCTGTACCAGTAATCAGAGGTGGAGGTGTTGCTCGCAGCACACGGGGTGATGCAGGAGTCAGTTCTTGGGGGTTGGGGGAGAGATTTCTCCAGTCCCAAAGCAGTTTGTCGAGCCTGACAAGAGGAGGTAGATGAAAGCTCTATTGTTCAGCTGCTTTTGTCTCCCCTGGTGCTCTTCCCCAGGCTGCATTTAAATAGTTCCATTAGCGCTGACTCGAATGTCACTGGCTTAACGTTTATTTTCCCAAAAGGGGATTTTTTCTAGTCATCGTAGCATCATTTATGTTTTTACTCATTATTTGCTTGTGTCGTTTTGCCGTTTTTAAAACTCCACATAAATTACACTTGACAGGCACTAAAGTACCCTTACTAGGGCCATTTCATTTTGTTAAGTGACTGGGATTTTCTTCTTCATTGCGTATCATGGGTTTACTCTCCCTGTGCCCTCTCCGCTGCCTTAACGGAGGCATTCAGGCTCTATATGAATTGGGTTAAGTTGCTAGCTCTCAATGTTCTGTACTTAGACATCCCAGCTGGACCCTTTTTTAGCTTTTTTCAAACTCGGCCAAACAGTTATTTCAACAGTGCTCGATTCTGAATGAAAAATAGATGTGCCAAAGCCTGCCACAGTGGAGTCATGCAGGTTCAGAACATTAGCGTAACGACTAGCAGCAGGGGGCTAGTTAGGGCAGACAGTTGATGATGAAGGACACGCATCCATCAGTTCAGAGTGAATGAAGCTTCTGGAAACAAAAATGAGACCTGCTTTCTGTCTCCCGTGACTCATCTCATAAGTAGATATGTGATTGATCTAGTTCTTCCTGACCTGGAAGATCAATGACGTTCTGTTCTGTAGCTTATGTGCCTTGTTGTTTACACTCGGCTCAATCAGGAGAGAGGGTTAGTGATGAGCTTTGCTTATTGAATGGATGGATCTCACGCCCAGCACATCTTGCATTGTTAAGTCCAAGTGGCTATTTTGTGCTTTTGCAAGCTGCACCTGTGACCAATCAATGTTCCAGTCGAAACTGAACAAAGCACCTTTTAACTTCTGTATTGTGTTTGCGGCATAAATGAGATAAGTGTAATCTCTGCATTGCACTGTAAGTCATGTCTGTCTGACAGATCTATATCTGCGACTGTTCAGTCATGGTACTGTCTCTTCGCTTACAGAATGTGTTCATTCACACAATACATCAATGCTATGTCTGTATCACTCTTTACTGAGCACTGTCTGGTATTTTGTGCTCTGTGAACTCTGTTTAGCCTTAACTGAATTAGCAAAGCTTCCTTTTACAGCAGGTTACTGGCGAATCTTGGTTGCCAGATGTGCAATGGACAATGTCTGTATTTAAAGCTAAGTACAGCCTACACTTGAGGGCAAGTTGAAACTAGTGTGACAGATGAATTGGTTGGTCGATTAATCAGGCTGATTTTTTTGGTTTTTTATTAATGGGTATTAGCCGATTATTTTTAAACAGCCTGTGCTCAAGGCTACTGAACAAAAAAATGGCACATTTACAGGCATATCTGCAGGCAGCCTTATCAATGCAACGTTAGAGCTCCCCTGCAGGCAAGTGAAGACATTCGTTTCAAGTCAACAATTATTTAATTTGTTACATTTATCCAATAAAAATATCAGCGTTGGCCATCAGCAACCCTCTAATCTAAATATTGGCATTGAATAACCCATATTGGTTGATCACTACTTGGAGACAGGTGGCATTGGAGGTTAGCATGTTCACCTTGTTAGTGTTGCTTTATAATGGTGGTTAGTTTTTTTTGCTTTCTATGCGTGTACATAAGTTTCCTCCCGCAGTCCAAAAACATGGCTGTCAGATGAATTAGCTACTCTAAATTGACCTATTTTGAATGCGTATCTGTCTGTGCCCGGTGATGGATTGGCACCATGTCTTTGTTTTGGCTAAAACAGTCAAATGCCCTGCCCAACACCTGGTAGAGGGGTATGGGGACCTTAAATTTGGATTATTCAGTTGTGATGATGGATGGATGGACTACTTGGAGCATTTCTGATATATCCAGGGCTAGGAATCCAGAACACTCTTGGTGCAAAAAGTAATTATATCCTGTGTTCAGTCAGCAGTAACCAAAAATTTAACACTGTATGGCAGTACAGCTGGTTTTTGGCTTGTTAGCCTAGAATAGCCTTTGTAACATCTGCCTCCAGACCGCAGTATGGTCTTAAGGCACTCGTTCAGCTAAGACTGTCATTATGGATGTGGTCATCTATATAGGGCAAATGGAGCCCTGTGTAACCGAGCTCTGTGATCTAGTCCTGAACGGTGGGTTCGCCGTACATTTGGTCGCCTTTTGCGCAGCCCATGTTTACTACAGGATAGAGCAGATTCTGAAGAGTCTTCAGCCTTGGGCTGGGTGTGATGTTTGTGCCAAGGAACACTGAGCCCACATCTCAAACTGAGGTGCTACCACGGGACCGGCTGTCACGTACACTGATGCCAGGGTTAAAGCATGGAGACGAGACAGAAGAGGCTTTCTTTCTGCAACAAACAAGCGAGGAGCCTCCCCACTGCTTTAAAATGTCTGCCAGTTATATCCATGAATTGTTTCTAAAAATAATTATTCCATCCTCTATTTGTGGTGGGGACAGAAGCTTCCCCATATGGTGGCCCTGAAAGAGGTAACTATTAAGAAGCTCTTTGATCTCTTATGGTACCGCACCACATGTATGCAGAAGAGGTTACACACAGGTTGTTAAATATACAGTGACAAAATAAATATCGTGAAAATGTTTTTTGTTTGTAATTTATGTGAAAAAGGAAAACACGGAATTCATTACACGGAAATTCAGATTCAGCATCTGGAACTCTGGTTAAAATGCATACAGTTAGAACGTATTGGCATTTTGCCGCCATCTATAATATCACATCAAAACTGTGTAGTCCTAGTGAGGATCTTAAAAATACAAGTTCTTGTGGAGCTCGGCAATTTTTATTGCCCCTAGGCTAAGCCAGAGAGGCTGCTCAGTCTCCTATGTCATTACAAGCTCGTCACCAGATTGATTGATGGGCTACCTTTCAATTTCCCATGTGCCTGCCCAGAGTCCATCCAGCTGCATTTCCTCCTGACATCCATCAGTGGAGATGTTTGAGGAGCAAACTCAGGACTACGGTTCTGACCTAGGTCCTAAATTCCAAGAGCCAGATTCCTAGTTTAACAATAAGCTGATTGAAAAGCAAGTGTCGCTGTTTCAGAGAGGAACCCGCTTCTTCACGCCTATAGGCAATCTAAACCTGGCAGCCAGAGCAGACAGACAGGATGTGGATATTTGAGGGGCCCCTTCCGTGCTTTTCTGGAGCCAGTTTTGAGAAATAGGGCGTAGCCACTGTTTTCTTGCTGTTATGCAACTGCTGTCCTGAAGCGTGTCAAGCTCCTGTTATTAGATAACATGTAACTCTGTCCACCAGTTCAAGGTGGGTGGCCTGCTGGACCTACGTTTCTATTAGTAGGTCTGTGAGGAGGCATCTGTGGAGAGTGCTGCTCTTTCATAACACTGCAGGAACTCTACATAACCAACTCTAGACCCCGTTTTGGACCCTGTCAGCAGAACTTTCCATTTCTGACCAATCAAGCGAAATGGCGTTTCTCTCATTTTATGCCTGAAAATCTTTTCTTGTGTACTGCCTGTCTTTAGTGATAGTGTTCCATCATCAGGAATAACATTTGAAGCCTGTCCTCATCTTTCTTATCTCTGCAGGCCACATCCACATTCCAGTTAATTCTTCCTGTAATGACCTGCCCTGGAAGGTAACACGGTTATAAATCCTGGTGCTCAGCGCTAATGTCTCCTTCTCTCTGTTCCTTCTTCTGTCTTTTTGTCCACAGCTGTATCGGAAGACAGTGCAGCAGATGATGCAAGCCCTGATCCGTAAGCTCACCACACTCAGCCAGTACGAAGAAGCCCTGGTGAAGATCAGCTCCACGGTGACGGACAGGCTAACAGTTTTGAAAGCCAAGCCTCAGTCCATCCAGAGAGACATCCTGGCCATCTGTAATGACCCCTTCACCCTGGCTCAACAACTCACACACATTGAGCTGGTGAGAGCACATTTCACAGTCGCCTTGTCTCAACAGTGAAATATCGATCTCTGGGTGTCGATAAAGTGGGTTTGGTGGCTTTTATTGATTTTGTTGTTTAGATAAACGGTGATGTTTACAAGGTGACCACTGGACAATGTTTGACTAATGACTTGGATGTAAAATAACTTGTTCCTGTTTGTTTTTCAGGAGAGACTGAGTTACATAGGGCCCGAGGAATTCATACAGGCTTTTGTTCAGAAAGACCATCTCGACAATGAAAAGGTAACACTGCTTTTCAAAGACTGTGATTTGCACAATATGCACTATATTTATGGTTGTCTGGGGTCAGTGCAGTGCCATCTTCTTCACACAGTAAACCTCAGACATTACGGTCGCTCCATCCATCACAGTCAAAGGTTGTCTGAAACCTCGTCCTTTATGGTTTAGCGATGAAAGCCCCCATCAGAAGTTAAGACTCAGGACCACCATGTTGTTTGAGAATGCTCAGTGATGTTTGGCTGCTAAGCAACAGCCTGTGGCATGGCGTATTGGCGCGCTTTCTCCTTTGTCTTCAAAGCAGCCACTAAAGTTTTCATCCTCAGGCATGCCTCCATGAGGTTGTCCATCAAGGAGAGAGAGATCAGGCTAGATTTGCTTTTGTGTGGGGGAAGAGCATGGTCAGTCCAGAAGAATGCGAGGAATGAGGGGGTGAAAGAAACTCAAGCTTTTAGACAGAGCATCAGCTCATATTACATGAATAGACAATTGTCACGACCCACAGAGAGTGGTGGGCTTGTCTTAGGGACGGAGTCTTTTGGTGTTGAGTTTTAATTGTTTTCTGTTAAATTGGGAGCCAAAGGAGTTTACGTAAGCAGCCTAAAATGAAATAATTAAACAAAGATGCTGGGAACACTTGTCTACTTAAGTGTACGGCTTTTTTACATCATGCATTTAAAGCTGTATTGCTAAGCTGTAAAATGTCTCTGCAGAACTGTTTTAGTGATCACAAGAAAGCCAGCAATCTTGAGGCGTATGTGGAGTGGTTCAACAGACTCAGCTACCTGGTAGCCACCGAGATCTGCATGGTGAGTGCCTTCCTGACGGAATGATGTTCTCCCTTCAATTACCTGTGCAATTAAGCCATTAAACCTGTCATAACAAAGAGTAATTACAAAGTACAAAAGCGCAAAGCTGCTACATGCTACATCTTTAGCCTGGCTCTAGGTAATGGCTGTCTAATGTCTTGTAATTAGCGCATAGGCAATACTTTGTCTGCATTTATCTGTAGAAATATTATTGAGGCGTATTACTTTACATTATTTAATTGCAGCAATGTTTATCAGTGACACCTCTTCATTTTCCCCACAGCCGGTGAAGAAAAAGCACCGAGCCCGAGTCATCGAGTTTTTCATCGACGTGGCGCGGGAGTGCTTCAACATTGGCAACTTCAACTCTCTCATGGCCATCATTTGTGAGTGCTTTAATCTTGCTCTGCAATGCGTTCCAGTTCCTATACCCAGAGAAAGCCTTTTGTTGCCCACAAATCTGTTTGGATAATGCAAATTGCTGTTCAGCGGGATTGTGTGTACTTTTCTAATCCATACTCTTCCACACCCAACAAAGACACAAGAATGTCAAACTAGAGCAGACACAATTTAGCTCGTTTTCCTCCTGATTTGTTTTGGTTGGTGAAGCTGAGTTATTAATTACCGAATACTGAGTAATGACCGAATAATTTCAGAGATTGTTCTGATAATATCCCGCAATTCAATTTGTAGGGGATGTCTGGCATTGATGTAAATACACCTTTGCTTCCTGTCACATTGGTTCCTAGAGCAGTACAGTGTGCTGTTATTATTCCCTCATGTGTGGAGCTGCTCATGGTGCGCAGTTCTATGCGTCAGACGATTGGGGGATACGGGGGTGGACAGGCAGAGGAGGCGGCAGCTGCACCGAGCGAGGGAGCCGCCCGCGGGCAGATGGTCAGAGCTGACCAGTTCGATAAATGAGAGGGAGAGCTTGAGCGAGAGAGCAAGAGAGGGGAGGGTATTGTGGGAGGGGGGTGAGGGTGTAACCAGATGTCCCTTCCCTGGTCATTCCCTGGAGGCGAAGACCCAACAGGCTGGGGCTTTTACACAAGCCCTCTCTCCCTGGAGATGCAAGGCAGATATTAAAGTAGGCACAAGAGAACAAACAAGTCATGGGAAAGGTTGAGTACCGCTGGGGCACATTTGTTTAGACATTGTGCTGGGTGAATGGGGCACGAAAGAGCACGTGTCCCAGACTAGAGCCTCGTTCTCTCTATTACCACAGACAGTCGTGCCTCAGAAGACATCGGAGCCTAACACCTGTCAGCACTGAAAGGGCTTTCTTTTGTTGAGCCACCTTATCTGTTTGTAGATGGTATCAGATTTTGTCTAGGGTAGGATCGCTGCCTTTGGGTATTGTTTATGTGAAGATAAAGAGGACAGAGTTCCTATTCTGGATAAGTTGATCAGCACTTTATGTATTTATGCCATTTCAAACCAGCCGTCTTTTAAATCGTGACCGTTTTTGACACATTGAAACAGTCCAAAGGTACTTGGAATGAAACGTTATCAGACACGATCAGTTTAGAACGTTTCTTGAGAAAGCGTATGTCAGCATCACTTCAGTTTTCTGGCCCCATTTACTGAGAATAACAATGATTTTCTACATAAAAAGTGGATGTCCATCCGTTTGTACTCTTGTTTGGCCTCCAGGAAACTACACACTACCTAAATATCCACCATGAAAGAGTTTACAGCCATAGATTATCCACATCCAGTCACTCAGCCATCAGATTAAGTCTGCTGAATGATTCTTGTTTTGGTCATCACTGGAGGGATCAGTGTAGTAAAGGGAGTTTGATCAGATACCCCTGGCAGTTTAGTGACCTCATTGTTTTGCTACTGCTGACCCCACCCAGCTATAGTGAGCCTCACTGCCATATGCTAACCATACTGTTAGAGAGAAGTGATGCGCCCGCTAATGCTATTGTTCCTGCAGACTCATGGGCCTAAGCGCCTGAGAGACTGCAGCTGTGGCAGGAAATGGGAGTTGTTGTCCTCTTCTGACCTGTGTTTGTGTGTCCTCTACAGCTGGCATGAACTTGAGTCCGGTGTCGCGGCTAAAGAAGACTTGGGGCAAAGTCAAAACGGCCAAGTTTGACATTCTGGAGGTATGTTTATCCTTAAATATTCCTTGTTTTCCAGTTGTTACTTTTCATGTCAGTAGTACTTGTGGGTGGATGTGACTCATTACAGGAGTGAGATTAGAGAATGATGTGAGTGGGAAATACACCAAAGGCAAACCGCTGAAGATGTGGCGCAACATCACTTGTAAAATGTGGAACTGATGCCAAGTTGGCCATTTTTCTGCTTACTCGTACGTGCCACCCGACATAATGGAGACCCGTTTATTCCAATTAAACCTTATGTGGGCTGGAATTACTGTACTTGTGTCATTATTAGACTGAAATACAGTAATCCAGCCCTTGAGTGGGCTTAACGAATGTTTATAAAACAGCCAAGCAGTACTTGAAGTCATAAAAGGCCATAAAAGTCATTTTTTATTTGATTCTTTCCAGACGCTGTGTATTTACTGTCTAGAAATGGTGTTATCTAGGTTTTGTTTCCTCTTTAGACTGCCAAAGGCAATGAGCTGGATAATTGACTAGTGAAAAGTAAACCTCCATCCCTCCCTCTCTCATTGACACCCAGTTCTTTCTTAAGACTTTGGGGCTTATGGCATTTTGATGTGTAAATACGGTTTCCAGTAGAAGTCTTAAGGGAGTAGCAGCCTTGTGCTCTGTATGCTTTCAGATCACACAGCATTGTACCTCAGCTCCAGCAGACAGTAAAAAAGAAGTGTTCTCCCTTTCTCCACACACTCCAAGATCTAAGGGCTTGGAGATTAAAGGGCTTAGGCGGCCCCTCGTCTTTGCTGTCAGAATCTTGAGAGTCGAACCTGCAGGTGTTGCCCACAAATCTTGAGAGGAAGTTTGCCAAATTTGTTTCACACCGAGGTCACTCCTATAGCTTTGCAGATATCTCGGCCTGATCCTGTAGCCAATTTCACGGCCCTTTCTGGTGTATTGAAGGTTTGAAATATTCATTCCTGAGTTTCTCAGGTTACTTTTCTCTAAACGTTTTTTTTCTTCTCGCCTCTCTCCATCTTCAGCATCAGATGGACCCTTCCAGCAACTTCTACAACTACAGAACAGCATTACGTGGAGCCACCCAGAGATCTATCACCGCTCATAGCAGTAGAGAGAAGGTATGTCTAAGTCTACAATCCCTCCACTGTACTGGTTTTACTTGTTTCTCGGAGCCGTTCTCGTAAAGGCCTCTTTACACGCACGCCGGGAATTTGCGTACTTCATCAGGCCTTGTTGTGAACGTGTGCTTCAAAACAGCTTTGACGCAAAACTAGCCACTGTTAAGTGTCTAACCAGTAAACAGGATCAGTTCTGAAGTGATAAGAGTTGATTACAGGAACAGAGGAAGATCATATCTGTCTGCTCTTTCAACCAGCTGGAAAATGTCAGCTCTGGTGGGAGCGAGGACACTATGAAGTCAGTCGAAAGCACTGCCCTTAGAGGGCCTCGCGTTTATCAGTGCTATCAAGAACTTCACCAAACGGGTGTCTGCTGTCAGCTTTGGTCAGGACTGTTATGTAACGAAACTTCTGAGGCTAAAAGTGAAACGGCCGAGCCTTAAATGGGTCAGGCTTTAGTGGGAGAGACGTCAGAGGAGACGTGCCGTTTCCTCCGCAAAATATGTTCTGTTCTCTATTGGAGAAACATGGCAACCGGCCAGACTCCCAGAATGTTCCTACGTTCCCTGCCCGCGAGTGACCCAAGCCAGTGCACTCCAGACCAGCCCTAGTTATCTGTCCTCCAGACCACTTAACATCGCAGACAACTTGACGTTACTCTTGGACTCGTTTCACTGTTTTTTTCCCTCTCGCTCTCTAACGTCATGTGAGGATGCTCCGGGAAGACTTCCACTTTCTCCGACTTTTAGGGTCACGAGACGGAATGTTCCCAAGCAACTCTGGAATGTTCATCTCTCCTGCCCGTGTCGGTGGGTGTGGGGATATTTGTTGACAGTGCTCACAACATGTTTTTTTGTCTCTCATTGCTCCTTACAGAAGCGACAACTCTGGAACTTTGTTTTCCCCAAATCAAGTGTGTTTTGGTTTGGGTTAGCGCTGTCACTGCAGGGAAATGCCGGGACAAAAATAATGTTTAGTTTTTAGTCCCAGAACAAGGATTTCTTCTATAAATATCTACTAATTAAGACATCAGAGCTAAAAAATTTGAATATCTTCATTAGTTCATCTGTTCGTTAATTCAAAAAGATAAATGTTACTGTATTTAATATTAAACGTGAAGTAAATTACACATTTTAAGCCTTTGTTTGATTTTTTTGTTGATCAGTTTGGCGCTTAAATCCGTAATCTCAGATTATTAGATTATTTAATTTGGGAGTTTACTATTTAAACAGTATCAACATTTACACAAACAGGCTTGAAATGTCACGCTACAGGTAATGAATGTAAAATATATAATCATTTAAATTTTGACTTTTGACACAAGCCTTTGGAGATGCCGTAGTCACTGACTTTCAGTTCTCTGAGTAAATAAACTTTTATTATTATTTCCACACTCAGTGTGTTTGTGTTTTTAAGACTGCTCTGCAGGTGTGTTTGTGCTTTGTATGAACTTTGCAGGCGTCACGGCGTGTCTATATTTAGGGACGACGTTGTTTTGCATTTTGTTCAGTCACAGAGCTTAACTCAGGTGGTGTATGACAGCTGAGCTCTTTGTCTCTTAGAGAATGTCGACCTCCTCCCATCAGTCACTGTAATTGCGTGCTGAAGTTGATTAGAGGTTAATTAACTTGTAGTTCTCACCTGTGACTTAGACTATGCAGACCGCATCACTTCTGCATGTTTTTGCACATCATCACTGTCCAGTTTGTCCAATCAATGGAACATTCCACTCAACATTTTGTAAATGTTGCCCAACATCGTTGGTCAATCGTTGGAAAGTATCAGAATGTTTCAGTACTTATATTTGGCAATCAATTCTATACTCTAAGCTTTCGATGCTTTCCAATACAAATAAGCTGCACCAGACATCTTAGTTAACTGTAAAAATGTTCTAGTGTTCCAATAAATAAACATTTGACAATGTTTTTCATTTATAGCCGAGCATTGATTTGATAGAGTATCGTGATACTACAGTTGGTATCGTGACAGCCCTATGTCATAATGAATTCCCAAAGCAAACCTTTCAGCAAACTTAAATACATTTTTCCCCAATTTTTTTTTCTATTACAGTAATGAAATGTTGCCTGCACAGTTTATACACTTGCCTACCAACATGTTTGACTTCGCAAAATGTCACTTTTTATGGCATTTGTGTAGACATGACTCACTCACCCAATCCTGTCTTTTTCTCTTTCAGATCGTCATTCCATTCTTCAGTCTCTTAATCAAGGACATTTACTTCCTCAATGAAGGATGCGTCAGTCGGCTCCCGAATGGCCATGTCAATTTTGAGGTGCCCTTTTTTCCACTTCCTTATTGTTCAACATCATAAATAGAACTGCTGTCCATTTTTAACTGTTGCGTAACAGCAAAGAAAAACATTGACTTTGCATAGCAACAGTGATGTGCGCGTATGAGCCAAGGCTGCACAAACTAAGCTGCTGTAGGGAATGAGGAAGTTTTTGAGTTCTGAGGTTGAACCTTTTGGGCTGTCGGTGTCTGCAGAATACTAAAACAAACTGACATTTAATATGCAGTTGGTCTCGGTTTTTTGTGTTGCAGAAATTCTGGGAGTTGGCCAAGCAGGTGAGCGAGTTCATGACCTGGAAGAAGGTGGAGTGCCCCTTCGAAAAGGACCGCAAGATTCTGCAGTATCTCCTGACTGCACCCGTCTTCAGTGAGGATGGTAAGATTTTTTCAGCAGTGAGGATAGCCAGTCAAGTAAATGCTTTCAGTGTTCTCAGTACAACTAGCTTTTAAATTTTGCTTCACTAAACATACAGTACCAGTCAAAAGTTTGGACACATTCTCATTCAATGCTTTCTTTCTCTACATTGTAGATTAATACAGAAGTCATCCAGGAACACAAGGAATCGTAGTAAACTTAAAAGTGTTAAACAAACCAAAAAATGTTTTAGATTCTTCAAAGGAGACACACAACTGATGTCTCAAACACATTAAGAGGCAAGAAATGCAAGTCATGAACTCTCGACAAGACACAGCTGTTAACTGAAAGCCATTCCAGGTGACTACCTCATAAAGCTGACTGAGAAAATGACAAGAAAGCTGCATCTAAGCAAGAGGTGCCTACTGTGAAGAATGTCAAATATAAACATATTCTGGTTTGTTTACTTGTTTGTTTACTAATTAATTACATATGTATTTATTCATAGTTTAGATGAAGGCGTGTCCACACTTTTCACTGGTACTGTACATATAAGTTATGCCTAAGTTAAGGCCAATCAGAACATTTGTCAATATGGCAGCAAGCATTCAATAAGGTTTTGTTTGCCTTTAATAAACACAACATACATACAAGCAATAAACGATTTATGTTCATTGCATTTCAATTTTTTGTTTTTACTGTTGATCAGTTTGGCTTATAGCTCCTAAAAATGAGAAATCCAGAATCTCAAATTATTAGAATATTTCAGTATATTTCAGAACATTTTGATTAAATTACTGTTCAGGCTTGAAATGTGTGACTTTGCATATAATGAATATAAACTTTTTGATTTAAGTTATGAACAAAAATGAACTTTTCCCAAAATATAAACATTTTTGGAGATGCGCTAGTAGTTTCAGCAAAGTATGTGAGCTCTAATTTAAATAAAAAATATTAGTTTTTGGTAAGTTAAACAGTTTATAATGGTTTAAAAATATCAAAAAATCACCCCTGATGCAGTTCATCAAGCCTTTAGGACTGTTCTCTCATCTGATATGCGTTACTGTCTTTTGAAAATGTTTTCAGGTTTATTTTTTACATATTTTTTACATATTTGTTTCCTCCACACTGTATAGTCAATATAGCTCTTGACCTCTGCAAGCCCTTGTAGTCTGATCTGACCATCGTGACTTCAGGGCAGCACATTTCACCTGCTGGCAGCAGTCTAGCCTCAAACCCAGATTATTCACAAACCTGTTTAGTGTCTACATATTTCACACTCACAAACACACGCTGCCCTCGGGCTGCGTCACATCACTGCTCATGACACGAACCCGATAGGTGTTGCACAATGCGAGAAGACGCTGCCATAAACACATGTACGTAGTGTTCTCAGATTACCTCAAGCGTTAAGAATCCCCTAACGTGACAAAGCCGAGACGAAGATGAGTCAAAAACAAAAGCAGGGTGTGAGTGAAAGCCTTGTGACACACAGTCTTATCTCCCAACAGCTCTGTATCTGGCGTCCTACGAGAGTGAAGGACCAGAGAACAACATGGAGAAGGACAGATGGAAATCTCTCAGGTGTGTGTGAACGTGTGAACACTCATTCGACACAGCTGTGCATCTGTGATGGACAGCTATCACTTGGCATCTAAGACAGACTTGTCTGTGACTTCTGTGGGGTGAAAGAATGTGCCGGTGAACTGGAGGCCGCCTTTGGGTTTTCCATCACTCGGCGGGCGAAAAGATTTGCTGATTTAGGGCCTGATGGGATGCCAGAATACAAATGTTGGGCCATTTTTAATAAGCTTAGTGGGTTTAACACAATTTGTCATCAGGTTTATAGGACAGATGTATACAATAAAGGGGAAGTGTATTAAACTTTAAACTTAAGAGTTTACCCTAACAAAATAAAGTGGGAAAATATAAAAAAGACCATCACGTTAGAGCCTTTCTGTTCTGTACGCTGCCTGATATACTGCTAGCAGATGCCTTTTGTTCCAGTTGAGAGTTAATGTCTGACATGAAGTCTTGAATTCAAACAGAAGGGACCACCATATTGAAAAGGGAGACCGTGAAACACTGAAAATGTTAGCAATACATGACTAAACTCAGCCCCTCCTCCGAGTCTGGCAATGGCCGAGTCCACTTGGCTGTCCACTTAGTCACGTTTCCCAACAGCCGTCCAACCTAGAGAGAGAGCGAGCGAGTGGGCTGATGGAGAGAGGCGTTTTCCCCACTGCGACAGGATCTGTCACATCACCAGATTCTGTGTGGATCAGCAGTACGTGCTTCAGCCTGGGCCACAGCGTGACTGTCGATGCTTTAGTGAGAGCAAATTAACACTTGAGTGACCAGGAAAGAGGAAACAATCACTTTCCTGGCACACTAGACTTTTCTTCATAAGGAATTTGTTTTTGGGGCTTTCCTAAATGGAGAAATAAGTAAACAGGACCAGGTTAATGGATGCCGCTTTATATACATGACGATTAGAACTATGATGTGCAGGGTTAGGCCAAGTAAAAAAAAAAGAATTGGTGATCATCCCCGCCCGACCGTCTAAAAAGCACCCGACCTTTTTTTTTTTTTTTTTTTTACACAAAAAACGCGCCAAACACCCTAGTCTGGCCTAGAATCATTCAAATTCCGCATACTTCCAATGACATGATCCCAAATCAATTCTGCACATGTGCAGTACACTTCCTAGTGGCTGTCAATACGAATGGCCGGTCGTTTTGTGTCTTCTGGGGAGATGTTCCGTCCTTCAGTTGAATTTGTAAATCACTCAAGAAGAACATGATCTATGTTTAACGTGGTTTAAGTTTTCCACATCTTTATAATACTATAGCGTCGGAGCAGAGAGTAAAGAAAAAGGATGGGACATGTGCTTACTAAATGCTCTTTTAGTAAAAAGGAAAGTGCAGTAGCAAACACTCACTGCTTTACAACATGAAAGTACGACCAGATGGACTAAATGGACTAAGACACACATTAACGGTAACTTAACTAAAACACACTAAAAATAACTCATAGAGACTAGACTACAACTAACAATCATTACACATACAAAAATCTCCTCTTAAAGACCCCAAATAATTACAAAATAGACCCCATAAACACACAAGAGAACTTTATGCAAATACCGTACGAGACGCAGCCATCTGATTGGCCGACACCCCCAAGAGCCGCCACAATACTTTTCTACCATTCAAAAAAAAAAAAAAAAAACACCTCCCCCCCGACCCAAAATTTTGGTAAAAAAGGATGATCACCAATTTTTTTTTTTTTTTACTTGGCCTAATTATGGCTGGTGCCATGTGAGTCTAGTGATTTATCAATAATGACTTGTACTGTAGAATCGGTTTATAAAAATGTGACTGTTGTGATGTTTGTTGGTGCCTTTTTTATTCTAATAGCTGCCTTTCTTCTCTCTTATTGCAGGTCTTCTTTGCTGAATAGGACATAGTTCCTCAGAAGCCAAGTCAGTGAAGTAAAGCTTCTGGCAGGCCAGCTGTGATCCCCTTTTGACCCCTCAGAACGTGAGAAGTATCCCTGTTTTTGAAGGGAAACGACAATCTCTACTTGGCTGGAAATGATTGTTTCCTCTTTTTTTCTTGAGCGTCTGGGAGAGGAACACCTTTCTACAAGACCATGATCCTCTGCGCCTCATACTGGATATTTCAGAACAGCTTTTTCATCTCTTTGTAAAGACTTTGTACCCTTTATTTTCTTTGTTAAAAAAACAGTCTGTTGAGCTTCGGCTGGAGTCATCTTACCATTCAACAAGCGGTATCAAGACCTTGATGCAAATAGTCTCTTGACATTTTCAGGCCCTGTTTTCTTCTCCGCATAGACAGCACAGTGTTCGCTGCTGGTTGGCTAACTTGCTGCAAGTGGGTTTAAAACGAACATAAACAAAGCTTAAAAAACCAGCATTGTGTACTGGCTTACCAGTACTGTACATTGAGAAAGTATATACAGCATTAATTTAAGTAGATTTATTTTATGCCTATTTTTCATTTGTATTTGTTGGTATTGTTTTTATACATATGAGATGTGTGTACTGTGTTTCTCTTACGTGTGTGAGTGACCGTCAGGAGTGGACGAGAGAGGCTCGTCAGGGTTTGCTGAATGCACTGGGTGCATTCGAGAATAAAGGTGTAATTTCTGTGACCTGTTTTTTTGTGATACTCTGGAACATTCATTTGACATTTTCTTTATTGACCTTCAGAGCTCTTACCATATTCATATGGACTGTTGAAGGCGCCACATTCCTTTAATCAGTGTTATTACAGCTTTCGCTCTATGAAGTAGATACAGTACAGGTTTGAAGTGAGGAAGGCCATTGCTGTTCATCTTTTCACTGTTTCTACAACAGTGGTGCGTCTCCCTCTTGTGGCTAAACCAAGAATTAATAAATGACTGAGGCAGAGAGGAGGATAATGGCATGGCATTCAAATACATGAAGGTTTTCCACATCTATAAGTCGGGCTTAAATTTAATCCATAAAGTTGTTATTATTATTATTATTATTATTATTATTATTATTGTCTTTCTTATAAACTGTTCATGTCCCTCCCTGAATCCTGTGTTGTGTTATTTTCTTTTCTAAAAAATTTGGTGATATTTACAAATTTTGTTACATTATTTTGTACTAGGTACATAACATTTTATAATTAGCAGATATTGCCCTAAACAAATATTTTATATTTATAAAACTTTGTATGAGACTAGTTTTCAGGGTCCTAGCGCACAATATGAAGTTCATGAAGACTGACTGATGTCTAGTTTGCCCTGTTATTTCTTTTGTTTAAATATCCCCCCCCCCCCCCCCCCAGAAGCTTATAGTGGTTTACTGTGTAAATACCCAGTGTTTTTTCTTCCCCGTGTACATCGACATGTATGTATTTTGACTGTTGGATTAGAAAGCTTCTGAAATAGTTGTGAAATAGGGCAAAAATAATACAATAAAAAACACTTCTGTAAATGTGCAATTTTTGCGTGTGATTAATTCCGTTTTTATTTAATTATTCCTGCACCTTCACTGTATAATTTAATTATTTGCTTATTTGAACGTACAAACCAAACAAGCAATGTGCCACAACTTTTGCACAGGTGTTAATTATTTAATTAGTAGACGTTTGTCCTCTAGAGGAAATATTAATAAAGTGGTGTACTGTTTTTGGTGTATGATTTGGTACAGTACCATGTGGAGCCTGTGAACCTTGCCTCTGTCATGAAGATGGTGCTGAGCTCAGGAGTAATTAATTAAAGCACTTAATGGAGGAGAGGAATGGTGTGATCTCTTTGCTTTTCAGTATATTCAGAGTATTTCTGCTTTTAGCAAAATTCACTATCAGTCATAAGGGAACAAATGATGTAATACTCTGTACACTGGACCAAAGCTTGCCTCCTTTCCCCATCACTAATTCACATTGTCCTGCTGTGGAAAAATTAATACTTATGTAATTATTTAGTAAACAAAACAGTGATAAAGTGTGAAATATGTTGATTCAAAATTTCAGTGTCAACAAATCCCAAAAATTGACAACATGATTGGGTATAAAAAGAGCTTCTCAGAGTGTCAGTGTCTCTCTGAAGCCAAGATGGTAAGAGGATCACCAATTCCACCATT
>BRDA01013334.1:38808-50305 GCA_036984385.1 Crenuchus spilurus | reverse complement strand
AAATAAGTACTTTATAACTGTATTGTAATTTCCCGACAAACAAAAATTTACCACATTTTTTAATTATTCATTTGTTTTTGTATAATCAAAACTATACTGCCACACACTCGACAGTCTTATACTAGTGTCTATATGTCACCATTAGTATCAAAACTAATATGTTTTTGTTTACTTATTAATTTTTTACACCATTTAAAAACAAACAGCCCTTTAATGTTATGTCAATATTTCATGAATAAATTGACAAATATAAGAAGTCCCAAATGACGGAGTTAAAATAACTTTAATATACATTATATGGCTAAAAGTGTGATCAACCCTCCGAGTTCAGGTGTTTTAGCTATACCCAACCCATTGCATGCCACAGCCATGCAATCTCCATAGACATCACTGCAGAATGAGCTTTACTGAACAACTTTATGGCTATAAACATGGAATTGTCATAGAATCCACATGACGATCATTCCACATATGTAGGCAGCAACTGTAAGTGCTATTATTGTGAAATGAAAGCATCTTAAGTACAAGACCACACAAAATGAGCAAAAGCAGGGAGGGCCAATGCTTTCACGCCGTTTTTCAGAGCTTGGGCGTTAACACTACAGCACACAAAGACATTTTAGAGAATTACACACTTCTAACATTGTGGTAACAGACCGAGGACCACCGAGGATCTTGAATGAATGAATGAACGTTACACTTATATAGCGCCTTTCTAGATACCCAAGGACGCTTTACAATCAACACACTCCATTTAGACACACACAACCACACACACCGGCGAGAAGCGGCAGCCAATCGCGCACAGCGTACTCTCTACCAAAAGCGACCGTCCACCTGGAGGACTGCATCCAGCACTAGGGGGAATCACCCAGGACAGCATTCCAACCATGTCTGTGCATACATACATTCATACACATTCACACACACCTGGGTAATTTTATTTTATTTTTTTTAGAGTAGCCAATTCACCTGACCTCCATGTTTTTGGACTGTGGGAGGAAACCAGAGTCTCCGGAGGAAACCCACGCAGACACGGGGAGAACATGGAAACTCCGCTCAGATGGGGACTCAAACCCAAAACCTCAGCGCTGAGAGGTGAACGTGCTAACCACTAAACCACCATGCCGCCCAAACTCTTTCCAGTACCAGCATCACTGTGCCCTTGTGTGTAAAGTCGGGTCCATAAAGACAGGTGTGGAGATAGTGGCCTGCACAGTGACCTCACCTCAATGCCACTGAAGACTTTTAGGATGAACTGGAACATCGACTGTGAGCCAGGTCTTCTTCAGTCCAGTTTTAGTGCCTGAGCTCACAAATACTCTTAACTAACTGGGCAGAAATTCCTACAGACACTCTAACAATCTTGAGGAAAGCCTTCCAAGAAGGTTGTGAGAGCCGTAAAAGAAGGTCCGGCATGTCTGTTTGATTCCCAACAAGCTCCTACAGAACCGATAGTCCATTTGACCATATAGTTTACATTTGTATGACATTGACAATATGTAATAAACTTATGCACCAACCTTAGTGAGAATAGTCTTCCCATAATTCTTTGTGCTGGTTAGCCCAGTGTTCAGGTAGCTGGGCTTCTTCACAGTTTGAGATGGATAATAAGCTGTAAAGGAAAACAAGTTTGAAGTTTAGATAAAAACTAAAAATGAACTAAAACAGTGTTTTCAGTAGATTTCTGAAACACGTACGTTTAGGGCAAAGTCCTCCTAAGGCCTGGTCTCTGGAAGAGGCTACATACGCCAGACCCAGGGTTCCCTCATCAAAATCTTGATATGTAAATAGATGGGCTAGGCACACACTGGAGGCATTTGCTGCAATATCCAAACTGAATTGCTGAGCAGAGCAGAAAAGAAATACATCAGCATTTGCATTAAAGCTGTTCTAATGCTGTTAAAGTCTTTATTCCCCTCAGATGTGTATTTAATGGTGCTCACTTCTAAAAGCTTCTTCACATCCCACACTTGAAAATCCTTTGGTCGTGGACTGCCTTGCATGTTGTAGTGGTACTGTCCTGCGGAAACTGGGGTCGGATTCTGGTGTATGATGATCTGAGCAGGATTGAGACATGACACATGACATCATCTCAAAATACATACACAGATTTTACATAAAGGTTAAAGAGGGCCCTGAGTGCAGGTTTACACTCTTACCAGGATCACCAAAGGCATGACACAGCCACTATACACAGAGTCCTCAAACACACATCATCCATGACCTCATTCTTAAAAGAGGACGATTGTATTTGCTTGAGTGAAGGTCATGTGGTGAATGACTCAGCAAGACTACTGTATCACACTGATCAACAACACTCAGATTCAGAATGGTGATAAAGGAACAAAAACATAGTTTAGCCTTATAGAAAAAGACCGGTTTGGCCAACGGTATTGAGCAAAAAATGTAAAGACAGAAGGGAACATTTAATCTCTATTTTATATATATATATATATACACACCGTCTGTCCATTAGCACTAGGACCAAGCATCGGACCTGGGGTGATGAAGCTTTTTCTACTGCTGATTCCATCACTTTGGAACTCTGTCCCTAAACAAATACGTGACTGTCCTGATCTGCCACCTTCTGCCAAGTCACTCCTCAAAACTCATCTGTTTAAAATAGCTTTTAACTTGTAATTAGTATTTTTATTGCCTAGTGCCACATTTAAAATTCTACTCTTTCATGATATTAGAAATTGCATTATTGCTGTTGTTTGTTTTATATATTTTAGATTTTAAGTCATGCTGTATTTTTTACCTGTTAAGTGTATTTGAGGTCTCTGACAAGCGCTACATAAATAAAATGCATTATATATATATATATTAGTGATGGGACTCGATTAAAATTTTTAATCGAGTTAATTTCAGGGTCTGTAATTAATTAATCGCAAACCATATATCAACAAATTAAACATTTTCAATTTAAAAAATCCTTTTGCTAGTAAATTTTTTTTGAATGAATAGACATACAGATTTACCGCTGCTGGGGATGCTGACATTAGCTGTGGAGACGGCTGTGCTTGCCGCAACATGTTCGGCATTGAGACGGTATTTTAGGCTTGAGTAGCTTCGGTGATAAGCAAATTCCTTTTTAAACAACTTGCATACAACAGTAGTCTTTTCTAAAGTCCCATCAGAATGTTTTTTAAAGCTAAAGTTAACCCTCAGTGGACCAAGAGAAGCAGCTTCGTAGTCCATTGGTGCAGTTTGCCGATGTCGCTCGTCCATCATTGTTGCTGTTTGCGGATGTCGATTGTGCATCAGATTTACAGGCGTGCTAGAACACGCAAATACAAAGGTTCCGGCTCCAAACTTTAAAAAAAAATGTGATTAATTGCGATAAAATTTTTTAACGCGTTAAAATCTTTGTAATTAATCGAAATTAACGGCCATATATATATATATATATATATATATATATATATATATATATATAAACACTTTATAATAACTTTTATTAATTAGCCATTAACTAATTATTAATAACTGAACAAATCATTAGTTCATGAGAAGTTGAACATGAACAAATGTTTATAAATGACAGTTCATGTAGTTACTCATGACTATTCATTTTTGCTAATGTTAACAAATGATTAGTAAATCATTAGTTAATGAAATTCTCATGAACTAATGATTTGTTCACAGTTATTAATGAAAGTTATTATAAAGTGTTACCTTTTTTTTTTTTTGCCCATTTTCTCCCCTTCTCAATGTGGTAGTAGCCAATTAACCCAACCCATCCCATCCGCTAGGGGACTCTCCCCATCACTTTGCACTGTCCCTGACTCTAAGAGAGTGAAGACAAGCACAAGCCTCCTCTGTTGCATGTGATGCCAGCCACCGCCTCTGGTTTTGTATGTTTACACTTTTAAAAGGTTCTTGATCAGAAGGTCAAATATACACACCAGTTTGGAATAATTAGTTTTCTGGCAATCATTCGATATTTCAGGCTTTAAGGGGTGAAAATTTTGTTTTGAACATTATCAGTTGAATTTAATATTTTCTATTTCGTAAGGTGAGGTTTTCAAGTGCAAAATGTATTTTTATATTCTTGTGTATGAACCAAATAAAACAAATTTACCACCAGCCCACATTTATATTCGTATTATAAATTGTAGTCTCATTTATTAATTTTTTTTTTTTTTTTAGAATTACATAACCCCATACGGAATTACTTCTCTCCATCTACCAAGAGATATAGAATGACACACTCGTCATCATTATTGTAATACTAACCAACTAGCAGCTGTGACACCAGAGACAGTGTACCAGTACTATGAAGTACACAAGAAGAAAAGAAAGAGCTCTGTTGCTTTTTGTGTGATTCAAGGTAAACGTCTGTGACTGAAATGGGCTGAGAACAACTGGTTTAAGGACCTATAACTCAAACAGGAATAACACAAACTGTAATAACCCAAGTGCCAATCAAGACCATGTCTGTTAAGCAGCCTGATGTTAAATAGCCAACCTGACTTTCTTCTTGAACCATGTGAAAGGCTGTGACTCCAATTAAAAAAAATGTAACATTACCACAATGCCTAAAAGAAGTCACCTGCTGAATCTGCACACCATATCCTTTAAACTCATCGTCCCATGACGTGTTCCTGTAGATGTCGTCCACGCGGTCGATGAGCTCAATCTAAAAGAAACCAAACCATTTCCACCAGATGAGGACAAAACGGAAACTTCAAAACATCCACACATTTCAATGCTCCAAACTTACTGAAGTTCACACACAGGAAGTTGGTTCTAAAGTATTTATCAATCTGAAACACGATCTAAAGAGAAATGTTGCTCTTCTGAGCACAGACTCCTTCAGTGCTGATTCTAAAGAGAAAACATTACAAATGACCCCAAAAAACAAAGCCCTCCTGTGTTTTCATGTGAAGAAAAACAATAGAAGTATTAAGTAACAACAGAAGCGCCAACCCACCCACACGCAGTACAGAGTGCGGAAAGTATTAGTCAGTACTACAAGCTTTAAGCTGAGCTTTTGGAAAAGAGAAAAAAGCTCAGAGTGATAGACGCAGCTACATTACAATCTTCAGTCTTGCTTTATCCAAAAAGTGTAATATTGTGAAAAAGTTCATTGTTCCAAATAATGTATTTTATATAATTACACATAAAATGACATTTCAAGCAGTGCTGGACGATTAAACGATATCGATTTGTTTTAATGATAATTTTTCCCTCGATGACGATGATAAGCCGGGACAATAGAATTTGATAAGCATTAACGTTCGTTTCCATTTCACGTCTAAGCAGCTTGACAGTGAGTTCAGAAGTCTGATACTGCTGCTTGTTAGCTCCTCCTCACCAGCGCCGCCAACATGCACTGTTGTGTTTAAGACAAGCTGTGATTGGCTGAGAGCGTAGTGGGGCCGGGCGAGAGAGCACGAAGTCGCTGTGTGCTCGTCTGTTTGTGTGAGAAGGAGAAGGAGGGGGGCTCGATGTGTGTGTGTCAGCCCGAGTGCTAGCATTAGCCTGTTAGCTTGGCTCTCTAGCCTGTTGTTATGTTGGAGTGGCTGCAGCCGACAGCAGTCACTGTAAGTTTCAACAATAAAGCGACGACTGTAAACGTCTTTCTCGTCCATCCTTTCAGCGCGTCCAGCCAGACGCTACAATATTATGTTCTGACAATAAACATTTTAATATTTTAAACAGTAACATTTCATGTATTCACTCTGATGTTTTTAGAAAGATGTTTAAAACTATGACAGTGCTAGAAAATGTAATATCGTGATAATTATCGAGATTGATCAATATAGAAAAATTTATCGTGATCACGTTTTCGGCCATATCGCCCAGCTCTACTTTCAAGCCTTTTTGTTTCTGTTGATCAGTTTGCCTTACAGCACATGAAGGTCAGAATCCCAGCATCTCAAATTATTAGAATTTAATTTGGGGTAAATTACTATTCAAACAGTATCAACATAAAACTGAAAAGACTGAAATGTCACTTTGTGTAATGAGTATAAAATATACCTTCTCAATTCAATTATAAACACAAATGTGAAAAATTCTCAATTTCTGCAGATGCACTGGCAGAGGGACAGATAAGAGTTTGTCTTTCAGGACATACCAGGTAGTTCAGGGTGGTGCTCTCCTCCCCGCGGCCCATGTGCTGGAAGAAGCGGTAATCTGCCACCAGCAGCAGTGTGCAGGTGTTCTTCTTATGGTCATAGACTTGCCTCCTTGCTCTATGGACGGGTTCTGCAGAGATATTAAAAACAGAATGATCTTACCCACTTTGTAAACAAATATATGACGACACAAAAGAATAAATATTTGGCAACCCCAAAGCAACTGTTAATGGGATTCATTCTTGGCAGCAGAGATCCACAACTTTACAATGCTTCTTCTAACAAGGTGGGAGGATGATGCATGGTGACTGCTCTAATAGGTACCCTTGCTTTGTCAAACCAGATCAACTCAGTCCTGCAGCACAGAGCATGAAGAACTGCTCTGGAATGGGAGAAAGCACTATTGTAATGCTGGAGTCTAGCAGCCATTGCTTGTTGAGGTGAATGGAAACGCTGATATATTTCAGCAGCAACTCTTTTGAATTTCTTTGCTTTTAAAACTCATTTAAATCTGAATAAACATGTATAAATCTCCTTTAACTGGATTAAAGGTTAAATAGTCTGATATAAACTGTGGCATCAGCCACACAAAACCACATATATAAAAAAATCAAGGTCACTAAAATAAATATAAAGAAAACCCGTCTAGTCTACTTAATCTACAGTGATGATGAATTCAGCTGTAAAACATATTTTGATCAATATATATATATATATTTTTGCCAATTTTCTCTTTCCCAATGTGGTAGTCGCCAATTAACCCAACCCATTAGTGACTCTCTCCATCACTTTGCACTGTCCCTGACTCTAGGAGGGTGATGACATGCAAACGCATCCTCCCATGCGTGATACAGTCACCGCCTCTTTTCTAACTACCACTGATACACCGTCACTGTGGAGCCAACGCACTCAGAGGAAAGCGCAGGGTCTCTAGTTTCGAATGGACCAATCAGTAGACGCCTGAGCCAGCAGACATTGCAGTGTGAGAGTGATGGAGAGAGTGAGAGCGCCATCTACCTGCCCAGAGAGAGCACAGCCAATTTTGCTCTCTTGGGCCCCGGCTGTTGATGGCAAACAGCATGGCCGGGATCCTCTGGTCATAGTGTCAGCGTCTTAGCCTGCTGAGCCACTCGGGGGAATATTTCTTGATCACCCTGCACAGCAAGTACTCACCCCTGTCCTGCTGCATTTCAACAGCTGCTTTAACCTCTGGCAGAAGGTTCTGAGCCTCAGCATTAATATAACCGCACACTTTGGGGGACGCCAGCCGACTGATGTTCCTAATGTCCTCTGAGCGATACACCAGCAAGCGTCCATCTGGTGCCGTCTCCGTGATCCTCCATAACGGCTAAGAGATACAGAGAGGGGAGAGCTGCTCCTAAATAACTCAAGAGGAAGACTAAACACGTTAAATTAGCTGTGATTGAGTAAAATATCAGTAAGAAACAGGAGTTGCTGATGCAGACATTCACTTAAATTATGAACGGACATGTTTATTCAACTAAATAGACTTGATTCAAAAACATATTCACATATTACTGTCATACCTCAGGGGCAGTCAATCAAGCTGGGATAATCATCAGCCAAAACATAACAGCCAATCAGTTTCCATCAAAACACATCAGCAAAACAATTCACAACCTGCTCAAACTGCACTCAGATCTCAGTTTAGGTCTCAGAGTAGAAGTGTTTTAGCACATAATAGGACTTGGAAGCAAAATAAATAACTAATCTTGATACTACTGCAGTTACTTCACACAGCAGAAGGCTTGTAGCAAACAGAGGAGTTGTTTTAGGCTTAGAGTTACTTTTTACAGTTCTTCCTGTGCTCGAAAACAGGGGTTCTCAACTGGTCTTAGCCCAGGACCCACATTTTCTCATGCTCATTAAGTCACAAACCACTTTTAATGAATACAAAGCAAACAAATTTATTTCTTAAATATAGCTTTGAGATTTCAGGGGGGGCATGACCGGCAGGGCGGGGCGGGGGTGCTGGAAAATAAATTAAATATTATGAATTACATTACTATTATTAACTAATAACTTATTATTACAATACATTACTTACAAATTATGATTTATATTTTACTCATTACTATTAATAATATACTAATAATAACTATTAAGTGTTATTAATAATAAAATAAAAATTATATTAATCATTAATAAAATATTAATACATTATTATATATTATTATTAAATATTTATAAACTGATAAAAGCATGTAGCATAAAATTATCACCAAATTATCAACAGACCTCATTTACATAAAATTATACCTCATTTCTGAGTCAAAATTCTGAATTATTTTGACAATAGTTCAACTTAGAGGCATGTAAATAGACGGCTCGTCACAGACTGGTAGATACACACACACACACACACAGAGACACATATTCTTATGTTAATGGTTTTAATATGAAACCTCTGATATTAAAATACGTCTTGCTGACGTGACCCAAACAGAACAAACACTGAACGTGTTAACAACTTACAGCGGCAGTTGAACACGAACTGCTGGCTAACTTACAAAACACCGGTTTACAAGTCCAGACACTGTTTGATGGAGTGACAGAGGGGACGGCCAATCACACGTTAGCAAGAAACAGTAGAGCCAATCGATGAGCTTGTGCGCGGTCCAAACGAAAATCCACATTTCAAATGCTCCGGGTTATATTTGCGTTTTGCCATCTTGCCTCCGAACATCACAAATTTAAAGAGAAGGGTAACCGGCAAACGAATGGTGGTTACCATGGCAACAAGAATGCTGCGTGCGTCTGGCGCTGCCTCTCTGTGCCTTATTTCAAGATAAAAGACGAGTACAAAATCAGATAAGCATGAATTATTTTTAGTTTTTAATTGATTTAAAATTTAACCGTCTGTGACCCACCCAGAACGGGTCGCGACTCCACCAGTTGAGAATCGCTGCTTCACAATACACCGACTAGCCTGTGAGACCTCAGTCTGAGAGGGTTGGAAGAGGTTTTGAGGATGTATTCCGACAGAAACAGCCAAGTTATTTAGGTGACAATGGAGTTACCTCAAGTGTTTTCTTGTATGTGTTTTCTTGTAGTTTGGACTCCAAACATGACTACATCTGGGCCATGTGGAAAACTGCTCGTTGCTAAATCACTCCTTTAATATGCCGATCCATCATTTACACTCACGCTTAAGGGTATCTGACTCACCAGGAGCAAAACTTAAAAATCTCAGGTAAGATTTCATGTCTATGTTTATATGGACTTACTGTAATACTCTTACACATGTTGTCAGGAGGAAAAACCGGGAGACTAAGTGGAGTTACCTGTTGAATTTCACACTTACCTCCACATTGTACTCAGCTTCATCAGTGAGAATGTGTGCGGAAAACTCTTCCCCATCCATGTGTGCCTGCACCCTTGAATGTTCCTCACCTGTGAAATGCCAGAGTTCACTCTAAAGTGCCAAACTTCACAGCACATTAAGGTTTTGTTCACACTGCAGGTGAAAGTGGTCCAAATGTAGCATTTCTATTGCCTACAAAAAGTACCATCCATTTCATTTGGGGCACAAGTGTGGGCATTCTACAAAAATACGCAGTACTGTCAAAAATACGTCATGGACATGGAAAAACAAAGAGAAGCAGTGTACACTGATCACCCATAACACCGCACTTTGCTAAATAGGTTCAAATGCAGTCTGTCCTACATGCCCCACTGAGGCACAGACTCTCTAAAGGTGATCTGTGACACCTGGCGTCAAGATGTTAGAAGCAGGTCCATTGAGCCGAGAGTTGGCACTGCCATGGATCAGACTGACTGTTCCAGTACAGCTCACAGACCGAGATCTGGGGTGTTTTGGAAGCCACTGTTGGTACGTACTGACTGGGAGCACACAGAGATGAAGTCATCTGGGCATAACTACTTGCCACTTACATCTTTTTGTCCAGCATCCAAAATGTCTTCTACAAGAATCAAGTGTTCACACATCATTAAATACATCCCAGTCCTGCACATGCACCACTGTGATGAGATAATCAATGTCATTTGCTTCACTGATGAGTAGTATTGATGTTGTGGCTGATCAGCATCACTATTTGAAGTCAAAACTAAATGTACTTGTTGTACAACTAAATCTGGCATCAGGAGAAAAAAGTGAATTTGCATTCCTTGCTCACACTCGAGAAGTGAAAAAGCTGTGTGTGATATTTTTAACGAGAGATAAGAGGACATTACTCTGTACTGGATGAGTGTGCTGGGCGAATGCTCTAATGGATATGAGTGGGTTCTAGATCTGTTCTCACAAATCATATACAGGCCTCACTGAAATGATGATGTGGGTAACCGAGTGAAATGTTTTGGACCATGTTGACCTGCACACTGCCTTTGTGAACAAGGAGAACTTTAAGTCGATAAACATTTATTTAAGAAGAAGTAAAAGTAAATGTAGTAGAAGAAGAATATTTTTAAGGTTTTTTTCCTTAAAGCCGAGTCTTAAGGTGCTTTCACAGCTGAAAGTCTGGACCATGGTCAGAACCAAGGTTCATGTGTTTGTTACTTTGTATATATTTGGTTAGGTTTGTGTTCACACTGAAATTTTTACGAGCGCACCAAAGACTTTTATTATGACACGCCTACATGCTGTCGTCATCACTTACGTGCGGTGCGTCTTCCTACACTTGACACTGATTGGTTTGTAGTAGGATCTGCGTCTGACGCGTTTAAATACTTTTATATTCCGCTGCAGCAGCTTCTTTAGTTTCGGCTGCTCTGTCATCTTGTTTCTCTCTCAGAAAATGAGCTGCACGTTTCTGCATTTTTGTGAGTTTTTAAAGCTGACTGTTCACATCTTCATCAGACCAAAATTATATTAAACATGTCGTCTCCTCCTCGCTCCATGTGCTACCACGACTCATTTTTGCTGCTGTTCTGCTTATTTTTCTTCTTCTACTGTTGTTGAATTTCCTGTATTTGGTCCGAAAGTCCGAACCTTCTAGAAAAGTGTTTTCACACTGCACACGAACCGGACCATGGTTCAGTAGGTCCGGACCGAGACCACCTCTTTTGGCCGGACCCAATTTTATTTTATTTTTTTAATGATTTATTTCTAGACTGGAGAGTCTAACGCGCTCGGAGGAAGGCACACAGGGTCCCCAGCTCCGACTGGACCAGTCAGTAGACGCCTGAGCCAGTGGACTTTGCAATGTGAGAGTGATAGAGAGTGAGAGCGCCATCTACCTGCCCAGAGAGAGCAGTGCCAATTTTTGCTCTCTTGGGCCCTGGCTGTTGATGGCAAACAGCCATGTCCACTGGCTCAGGCGTCTACTGATTGGTCCAGTCGGAGCTGGGGACCCTGTGTGCCGTCCTCCGAGCACATTAGGTTCTCCAGTCTAGAAATAAATCATTTAAAAAAAAAAAAAAAAAAAAAA